>BSBK01002768.1:780000-1007500 GCA_027943335.1 Chamaecyparis obtusa | reverse complement strand
ACTCATTTCAAATTCAATCTTCATTTCATCAGCAAATTTGTCACTAGATTCATCTTCTCCTCCAAAGATAATGTCATCAACAAAAATAACTATAACTAACAAACCATTTTCAATTTCTTTTATGTACAAATTGCTATCAGATGTTCCTTTTGTAAATCCAAATTTTAACAAATACTTATCTAGTCTTGCATACCAAGTTCTAGGTGCTTGTTTAAGTCCATATAATACTTTCTTCAATTTACATACCATGTCTCCTTCTTGAGTTAAAGGAAAACCTTCAGGCTGCTCAATGTAGACTTCTTCCAATTCTCCATTCAGAAATGTTGACTTCACATCCATCTAATACACTTTTAATTTCTTGTAAGCTGCATATGCCAAAAACATTCTTACTACTTCAATTCTTGTAATAGGTGCAAAGGTTTCTTCATATTCAATTCCTTCTTGTTGTGAGTAACCCTTACATACCAATCTTGCTTTGTTTCTTACTACTTCTCCTTGTTCATTCATCTTATTTTTGAATACCCATTTAGTTCCAATAACATTCTTGTCTTTAGGTCTAGGGACCAATTCCCATGTCTTGTTCTTTTCAATCTGATCTAGTTCTTCTTTCATAGCATTAGTCCAACTTTCATCTTCACAAGCTTCATTAGTAGTCTTAGGTTCAATTTGAGAAATCAAACATAAATTTTCTTGTACCTTATTTTGAGTTAGAACTCCTCTTTTGATGCTCCCAATAATCTGTTCAAAAGGATGATTCCTTAACAAACTCTTGCTAGGTGTCACTGTCTCAGATCTCTCTTCAGATGTAGGTTCTTCAATAACTTCACTATGGCTTTCATTCAACAAATCACTGTCAGTTTCATAAAACAATTTAGTAGATCCAGTGTTAAGTTTAGGATGAGCTTCTTCATCAGATTCATAATCAAGCATTCTTTCTTGAATTTTGAAATTTTCATCAAGTTTAACATTTGCGCTTTCAACAATAGTCTTAGTTCTTTTATTGCAACATCTATATGCTTTTCTTTTCAAAGAATATCCAAGAAATATACCTTCATCACTTCTAGGATCAAACTTTCCAATATCATCATCTCTCTTTATATAACATTTTCTTCCAAAGATTCTAAAATACTTAATTGAGGGTGCATGTCCAAACCATAATTCATGAGGTGTCTTGTCTGTGTCTGATCTAATTTATACTCTGGTCATTGTATACACTACTATGTTCACTGCTTCTCTCCAGAATATCTTTGCCAAATCATTTTCAAATAACATAGCTCTTGCTACTTCAGTCACTGATCCGTTCCTTCTTTGTGCAATGCCATTTTGTTTAGGTGTTCTAGGGGCTGAATACTATCTTTTAATGCCATTTTCTTCACAAAAAGTGTTAAACTCTCTAGAAGTAAATTCTCCACCTCTATCAGATCTCAAACATTTAATCTTCATTCCATATTCATTCTCAACTTTATTCTTAACAATCTTAAACTTATCAAATGCTTCAGATTTTTCTTTAAGAAATGCAATCCACATCATTCTTGTAAAATCATCAACAAGAATCATAAAATACCTTTCTCCATAGAATACTCTCGTCCTGGTAGGACCGCTCAAATTTGTATGAACAATCTCGAGCTTCTCTGTAGATGTAAACTTTTTACTAAGAAAAGAACTTCTCTTCTATTTAGTGATTACACATTCTTTGCAAATCATGTTAGTAGGCTTCATAATTTTTGGTAAATCTCTCACTGCAAGTGTAGTACTTACTTTCACAATGTTATCAAAGTTTATATGACAAAACCTTGTATGCCATAACCAACTGTCATCAATCTTAGTAATCAAACATGTCATCTCAGTAGGATTCAACTGAAATACATTACCTCTAGTTCTAGATCCAGTTCCAATCAGATTTCCATCTTTATCCTTTATCACACAAGTTTTCTCAGTAAACCAAACTTGATATCCCTTATCAACTAACTATCCAACACTCAAAATATTATGTTTTAATCCATCCACAAAATAAACATCATCATTATTAGTCTTTCCATCAAGAGTAATAGATCCTATACCTTTAATCAAACAAGGTGCATTGTTTCCAACTCTAACAACTCCTCCATCATATTCATTCAACTTTATGAACTTTTTCATGTCTCCAGTCATATGATGTGAACAACCACTATCTATAATCCAATCAGCTTTCTTTTCAACTTGAGAAACTAAGGCCTTTTCTTCCTTAACATCAGTTGCAGGATTCTCTTCTTTAATTGCTACAAATCCTACGTCATCATTACTTTCAGTATCACTTTCACTTAAAGTTCTTTCTATACTAGCTTCAAGATCTTCATCATTAGCATAATAAAATTCTTTAGATCTTCTAGGTTTGAAATTGCTTCTGTACTTTTTAACTCTCTTAGGACATTTAGATGCAAAATGACCATATTCTTGACAAGTCCAACATTTAAATATTTTCTTACCGTCTGGTTCTCTTTTCACAAGCAAGGCAATACCTTCTCCAATCTTCTTGTCTTCTTCATTTCTAGATCTATTGCTACCAGCATAATCTCCACTCACACTGATGCTTCTTGACAAAGTAGGGTGAACACTAAGAGCATTGAATGCTATCTCCATTCTAGGTAAGTCTCCTGATAATCTCAAGTTCATTTCTACTGCTTCTAATCTTTAAAGAAGAGTTTCTCTTGTAAAGTTTGTTGTACAAGGTATCACTTGTTTAATCATCTGTGTTGTTTGCTTAAATATAGGAGTCAATGTCCTCAAAATTTTCCATATCACTTCATTCTATGTCTTTTTTCCTCCATAAGATTTTATACCTGTAATGATTTTTGACATTCTACCAATATAACTTCTAATAGATTCATCTTCCATCATTCTTATATCTTCAAATGCACATATCCAATTATGTAATCTAACTCTTTTTTCATGTTCATCACCTTCAAAAGTAGAGTGTTCATCACCTTCCAAATTTCATGAGATTTTTTCAAATATTTTACCTGACTGTACTCATTCTCTGGAAGTGCTGTCAAAAGTGCTTCTCTTGCAAGTATGTTACACATGAATATATCTCTCTCTTTTGCAGTACATGTTTCAAGATTGTCCTCTTCAATGATAGTCTTATTATTCTTTGTAATCAATGAATAACCTGGTCCTAAACATAATAGGTGTGTCTTCATCTTTTCTTTCCAGCTATCAAAATTTACTCCATCAAACTTAGGGCTTTCTTTCTTGAAATTCACCATGGATCTCTTTAAGCTATTAAACTTCTTTTTCAAGGACCTACCACTCCGATACCAATTGTTGAAAAGTAAAGTCCACCTAGATAACTGAGAGGTGGGGGGGGGTGAATCAGTTATCAGATAATTATAACTTTTATCATCTTCAACAACATTAAACCATATAAGCAATATAATTACCAACCATAGAAAGATATTCATACACAATAACACAATGATACAAGATATGTTGACTAGGGAACCTCTTGATCAAAGAGTAAACCCCGGTGGGAAAGATGCCCACAAAAGATGCACTAATATGAATATTCCTTGTGAAAGGATGGAATCTGTTAGGAGTCTTGTGAAATACATTCAGTACATATAAATCCCTGTTAGGAGATTTTGAATCCCTGTTAAAATATTCTAACCCTGTTAAGAGTTATGGAAGACAGAAGGACTCACTACCCAAATAGCTTTAGGGTAAGATCATTGAACACACTGTCCAAATAATCTTTGCATTACTCAATAAAATAATATGTTAGCTCTTCTCTGACTATGCCAAACCGCACTCACTATTACATCAGATCTCAATTTCAGATCTCTGTACTTCACATGTCTTCCTTCACAAATTCGCTTTCATTTTACACACTTTCGCACTAAAAATTCATTCTACTACATTAAAATTACATTAAAATAGGAAATACATTCCTTTCTTTATACCACACTCAAATAATTACAAATTAGTCAGCATACAATTACAAAATAAAATTTTCCACATGCTACACCAAAATTACATAAAACTGTCAGCTTCCAAATACAATAAATCTTCACTCGTGTGTCCTCAAAGTTTGCACTGTCATCCACATCACTATCAATGTGTCTTCAACTTCCCTTTAACTATGAGATTCCATACCGATTAGGAGATATCATCCGATTTCCACAAACCGCTACTCAAGAACACTGCTTGAATACTGCTTCCACCAAAATGATCATAACTTTCATGAATAAATGAATTAATGTCTACACTCTTAACCATAGAAATATAACATATCAAAGAGTATAACCTCAACATTTCATAGCTCCAACTACAATAAACCACGTGCGCTAATCCAAACTCTATCTGCTTCTCTGCAAGTCTTTGGTAAATCACTATGTTGACATAAATGACAATCATAGTCATGAATGCAACAACAACTGCTATAGAATGGCTACCAAACATTTAGCATTCATTCCTAACATTTCACTCTTCTGAAGTGAGCTCTATTAAAAGCCAATTGTGTCAAAGGTTACAATACACACTATTAGGTGTGACCTGGTTAAAGGATTTTAATCACTCTGTTAGAAGTGAGCCTTGTTATAGGACTTACATACACTCCGTTAGAATGAAACCTTGTTCAAAGGATTTAAACATATGACTATTAGGTCAACCTTTGTTAAAAGGATTTTGACTATTACAATGGTTAGAAAGTATAAGCAGTATTGATCTGAAAACATACAACTCACTTTGCAAATATCAAATCCAATTCTGTACACAAATGCTGGTTTACTGACTTTGAAACTTTGCCATCTCCATCTCTGATTTGCTCAAAACTTTTCTTCAAGAAATCACCACACTTCTCCTTCAGCCTTTTTTCTTAAACAGTTAATGACATCTACTGATCTTCCAGTATCCTCTTTTCACACATGCACACACATATCTAATGCTTAGGTTCCCTTAATACTTCCTCAATTAGGTTAACTCATCTTTTTCCGCTCAATATCCTTCGTAGATCTTAGGGTTAGGTCAGATTCATTGAATCTACTCGCTTTATGTTCTTCGAATCCTTTTCTAGAAACATCTCAAATCTCTTAAAGATTTACAATAAAACATTTTTTAGTGCATTTAATACTTTCAGACAATCAATAAATAAAGTCAACATGTTTTACATAATCCAAGAATTCAACAATGTTGATCCCAAATTTGAATTCTCTTCAAATATAAAAATACTGATGCACGGTCAATACTGTGATCAACTACTCGGTCTTCATGTAGAAAGCTTGGTTATTACTAAAGATGTTTCCTCAGCTTATACTGTCTTTCTCGGCAATTAACTGATGTTTGACCGACACTAGAATTTTTCTCGGCATATACTGACTCAGTCGACACTAACATTACTCGGCTTGAACATGATTTCTCCATTTTTGCTCTGTCAAGCCTATCAGTTTAGTTTTCAATCTTACTAAGATAAACAATACATTGTCTCATCATTGTACAACATAGTCAAGTACTCATTGAAGTATCAAGATAACTCAACCTTCCCTTAGGTGCTATTGTTACCATCCTTTCTTTCCCTTCTTCACAACAATACAATAGATATAGTACTTTCCTAAGTAGTAACAATCTTACCAGTTAAGGTTTGACATCAATGACAACACAACAATTGCTTCAATTGTAGTTTCCAACAATCTCCCTCTTTGGCATTGATGGAAACACCATATGACATCACCTGAATAACACATGGATTACCAACCAATCCAAAAACTTATCTGTCCATCAAAAAAAATTTGTAATATCCTTAGCTTCATTCTGATTCAGAATCTATTAGCCTTACTTCTGTGACCATCAGAAATATCCATATCTCCCTCTATCCTGATCTTTCATCTCAATTCATCATCTCCTTACTTTTCTTTTTATTGTCATGTGTTATTATATCATCTCAGTTCATCTCCCTCTTTGAAAAAAAATGCCAAAGCAGCAACTAAAACATACATTCATCATATGTAGATATTATTTATGCAGCTCAGTGTTTCTCCCTCTATCATCTTGCTTATGACTGATTCCTTGTCTTTTCTTTCCTTCACAACTCTAGGCCAGTCCTAAAGTGTGACAATCTTCTGCATCAATTTGTCAAATATTATGTTGTAGCATATTTGATGCAGTGCTCCTAGCTTAACTAGGCAGCCTCAGTTAGGGGAAGGACCCCTAATTGACTTCTCAAATACTCATGTGCTTCTTTAGGTAAAGCTTTAGTGAATATGTCTGCTAATTGTTCCTTTGTATTCACATATTCCATTCGGACTTCTTTATCTTGTACCAATTCTCTCAAGTAGTGATACTTGATTGCTATGTGCTTGGTCTTAGTATGCATCACTGGATTCTTAGAAATGTTGATAGCACTTGTGTTGTCACAGAAAATAACAATAGGTTCAGTGATTTCTTCTTTCATGCCTACCAACAATTGTTTTATCCATACCAAATTTGAACAATTTACTGCAGCAACAACATACTCAACTTCAAGAGTAGATTGGGAAATGCAATTTTGTTTCTTGCTCATCCAGGAGACTAATCTCTATCCAAGAAAGAAAGCTCCACCATTAGTACTCTTTCTATCATCTACATTTCCTACCCAATCAGCATCTGTATATACTCTTAGTTCAAATCTTTCATCCTTTTTGTAATATAGCCCAAAGTCAGCAGTCCCTTTCAAGTATCTCATAATTCTTTTCACAGCCATCATGTGTGTTTCCTTAGGATTGGCAGAGAATCTTGCCACAATCCCAATAGCTAGTGCAATATCTGGTCTACTATGTACATCATACTGCAATTTTCCAATCATGGATCTATGCAATGTTTGGTTCACTTCTGCAGCATCATCATTCTTAGATAACTTTTGTCCAGTAACCATAGGAGTACTCACTAGTCTAGAATCTTCCATCCCAAAAGTTTTCAGTATTTCATTAACATACTTAGACTGTGTAATGAAAATTCCTTTCTTCATCTGATATACTTGTAAACCAACAAAGAATTTGATCTCACCAAACATGCTTATTTCAAATTCAGTTTGCATTTCATTTGAAAATCTTTTACACAAAGCATCTTGTCCACCAAAAATAATATCATCCACAAAATTTTTTGCCAACATGATACCTTTACCTTCTTCATCTTTCATGTACAGATTGCTTGTGTCATTTGTTCTTGAAAATCCAATCTATATCAAGTAGTTATGCAATGTCTCATACCATGCTTTGGGAGCTTGTTTTAATCCATATAGTTCTTTGTTCAGTTTGCATACCATGTGTTTTCTATTTGGATCAATAAAACCTTCTAGCTGTTCTATGTAAACTTCTTCTTCTAGTATACCATTTAAAAATGCAGACTTGACATCCATTTGATATACCTTGAAATCTTTATAAGCAGCATATGTAAGCAGAGTTCTTACTCCTTCCAATCTAGCTACAGGGGAAAATGTCTCCCCATAATCTATTCCTTCTTCTTGTGCGTAGCCTTTGCATACCGGCCTAGCTTTGTTCCTAGTTATTTCACCTTTTTCATTCAACTTATTCTGGAACACCCACTTTGTTCCTATAAAATTTTTGTTTTCAAGCCTTAGCACTAGAGTCCAAGTATCATTCTTCTCTATCTGGTCTATTTCTTCATTCATTTCTTGTATCTAGTCTTCATTTTCTAATGCCTCTCTAATTGAATTAGGCTCAAATTCACACAGTAAACATGTTGGATCCTTTGTCTTACTTCTGGTCAGAATTTCAGTATGTTTGTCTCCAATTATCTATTTAGGCTTGTGATGTCTTCTTACATATTTTTCCAAAATAGGTTTAGCTCTTCTCTCCTCTATTTCATCAGGTTCCTCAACAAGATTGTCAGAATCAGCTTCTAAATGCTAGGCAACCTCTTCCTGATACTCGATAACATTATCTTGTCACTCGACATGTTCTTATTCTCTTTTGGCACTATTTTGCTGATGCTCAGCAACATCTTCCTGTTGCTTGACATTGCTTACTCGAGACTTGGCATCAGGTGCAAGTCTGTTACTTGCCTCTTTGTCTTCTTCAATATACACAAAAGATCTATAATTTTCTAGTTCTCTTTTGCTGTCAACTTCATTTCTTTCTGCATACTCATCAACTTTGACACTCACACTTTCCACAGTTTTGTTAGTGTTAGAGTTCAAACACTTATAAGCTTTAATTTTTGTGGAATACCCTAGGAATATGCCTTCATCACTTTTAGCATCAAACTTTCCATTCCTATTTTCTTTTAATATATAGCACTTGTTTCCAAAGATTCTAAAGTATTTAACACTTGGTGCATGCCCATGCCATAATTCATAGGGTGTTAGATTTGTACCTTTCTTGATCTGTACCTAATTAAGAGTGCAGACAGCTATACTTATAGCTTCTTTCCAGTATTTCTATGCCACATTCTTTTCAATCATCAATGTCCTTGGACAATCCATGATAGATCTATTTCTTCTCTCTGCTATACCATTCTGTGGAGGTGTTCTAGGTGCAGACATTTGTCTTTTGATTCCTCTTTCATTGCAAAATAGATTGAATTCATTTGATGTAAATTCTCCACCTCGATTAGATCTAAGACATTTCAGGTTCTACCTATCTACTTCTCAACTTTAGCCAAATACCACTTAAAGAATTGAAAAGCATCAGATTTTTCTTTTAAAAACATTACATGCATCATCCTGGTATGATCATCAAGAAACAAGATAAAATATCTAGCACCATAGTAACTTTGTACACCCATAGGTCCACAAAGGTCAGTATGAACCAAATCTAAAATGTTTTTAGAAGTAAAGGATTTTCTCTTAAAAATTGACTTTGTCATTTTTCCTAACTGGCATTCCTTGCACATCACATTCTCAGGTTTCTTCAATCTAGGTAGACCTCTTACTTTCTTCTTCTTACTTATTTCTACCAGATTATCAAATTTAACATGACATAGCCTCTTATGCCATAACCAAATGTCATCAAGTTGTGCAACAATACATGCTTCTTCAGATAGGTCAAGTTAGAACAAATTACCTCTAGTCTGTTCTCCACTTTCGATCAGTTCACCAGTAGCATCAAGTATTTTAGCTTTCTTGTGATGAAATTCCACTCGGTAACTAGTACTATTGAGCTGTGCAACACTTAGCAAATTATAATTTAGACCTTCAACCCAATATGCATTTTCACAAGATATCTTATCAGTCAGTTTAATCAAACCTTTTCCTCTAACAGGACATGGTGCATCATTACCAAATTTTACACTTTTACCTCTATAATGATGTAAGGTCTCAAACTTACTCTTGTCACAAGTCATGTGATGTGAACAACCACTGTCAATAATCCATTTTTCATTCTTGTTCACATAGGAGATCAATGCAGTTTTCTCATCCTCATCAGATTCATCTTTCATTGCAACATAGACTACCTCAATTTCAAAATCATCACTATCAGTGTCAGTTTCTTCTTCAGCAATGTAACAAGATTTCTTATCTTTTCCTTTGTAGTCTTTGTTCCTTTGGTAGCTTCTATCATCTCTTCTGTCTTTCTGTTTGCTTTTTCTTTCTTCATCTTTATCATTCCTGTTAGGACATCTAGTAGCTATATGACCAACTTTATTACATGCAAAACATATAATAGGGAGTTTACCTTTATATTTTCCTTTCCCCCTTCTTAGTCTTCTAGCCATAAGAGCTTCTAGATTTTCAAGTTCTTCATCAGAAGTGTCACTGTCACTTTCACTTTCACTTTCAGTACTGATGCATCTTTCTTTTTCTTTCTTTGGCTTGTTTAGAACTAATTGTGACTTAAAAGAAAATTCAACATTACAGTTACTACCAATAGTGAAGTTATCATAGTTAGAGAGTTCAAAAGCAGTCAGCTTGCCAACCAAACTTTCCAAAGTAAGGACATTTGCAGAGTTACATCTAGATTCCTAAATAGCTGAGATCTTAATAGCATATATAGGACGCAGAGTTCTTAGTACTTTTCCAATTATAGTTTCATCATCAACAGTCCCTCTTTCTCCTCTAATAGCATTCATAACTTCTTTTATTCTACCACAATATTGTGCAATTTTCTCTCCTTCTTGCATTCTCATTTCATCAAACTTACCTCTGAGACTCTTGGCCTTAGCTTTCAGTACATTTATGTCACCACCATAGATCTTTGCAAGAGTGTCCCACATCTCCTTAGCACTTGTGCAATCCTTAATGTCCTAAAATTATGGATAGCTTAGGGAAGATGCAATTTCTAGCATTGCTTGATTATGTTCTTTCTTAGCTCTCATTTCTTTGACAGTCAAAGGTGTGATAGGTGAGACATAGTCATTCTTAATGTAGAACTTTGCAGAATCACCAATACTGGCCAGATGCAGCTTTATCAAGCTTTACCATGCAGGGAAGTTTTCCTTATTCAGCTTCGGTACCTCCTTATACATCTTGATCATTTTCTTCAAGTCCCTTTAAACTTGATTTTTGTAAACACCAATAATAAGTAACACAACTCTACTACTAATTGTTAATATGATTTAGAACAATAGAGAGGGGGGGGGGGGTGTGAATCAGTTGTTCTTAGGTCCAGATGTATAATTTTTTTTCTTTAAATCAGATCTAACAACCAAAACCAACTCGGTCATCACTGATTCTATAATAGAAACATATAAAATTGTCGTCCACTACCCAATTGTATCTAACTTGTAAAACATAGAAATGTTTAAACCAAAACATTCACACAAGCATTGACACTAGGATTTATAGTGGAAACTCAATCTGGGACAAACCACTTTGTAACATGCTACTATTATTTTCACTCTTCTGAAGTGAGCTCGGTTAAAAGCCAAACCTGTCAAAGGTTACAATACATACTATTAGGTGTGACCTGGTTAAAGGATTTTAATCACTCTGTTAGAAGTGAGCCTTGTTATAGGACTTACATACACTCCATTAGAATTCAACCTTGTTCAAAGGATTTAAACATATGACTATTAGGTCAACCTCTATTAAAAGGATTTTGACTGTTACAATGGTTAGAAAGTAGCAGCAGTATTGATCTAAAAACATACAACTCACTTTGGAAATATCAGATCCAATTCCATACACAAATGCTGATTTACTGACTTTGAAACTTTGCCATCTCCATCTCTGATCTGCTCAGAACTTTTCTTCAAGAAATCACCACACTTCTGCTTCAGCCTTTTTGCTTAAACAGTCAATAACATCTACTGATCTTCCAAAATCCTCTTTTCACCCATGCACACATATACCTAATCCTTAGGTTCCCTTAATACTTTCTCAATGAGGTTAACTCATCTTTTTCCGCTCAATCTCCTTCGTAGATCTTAGGGTTAGGTCAGATTCATTGAACCTACCCACTTTATGTTCTTTGGATCCTTTTCTAGAAACATCTCAAATCTCTTAAAGATTTACAATAGAACATTTTTCAGTGCATTTAATGCTTTCAGATAATCAATAAATAAAGTCAACATGTTTTACATAATCTAAGAATTCAACAATGTCGGCCCCAAATCTGAATTCTCTTCAAATATAAAAATATTGATGCACGGTCAATACTATGATCAACTACTTGGTCTTCATGTAGAAAGCTTGGTCATTACTAAAGATGTTTCCTCGGCTTATACTATCTTTCTCAACAATTAACTGATGTTCGGTTGACACTAAAATTTTGCTCGGCATATACTGACTCGGTCGACACTAACATTACTCGGCTTGAACATGATTTTTCCTTTTTTTCTTGGTCAAGCCTATCAGTTTAGTCTTCAATCTTACTAAGATAAACAATACATTGTCTCATCATTGTACAACATAGTCAAGTACTCATTGAAGTATCAAGATAACTCAACCTTTATTTAGGTGCTATTGTTACCATCCTTTCTTTCCCTTCTTCACAACAATACAATAGATATAGTACTTCCCTAAGTAGCAACAATCTTGCCAGTTAAGGTTTGACATCAATGAAAACACAAAAATTGCTTCAATTGCAGTTTCCAACATATAACAATGAATGCAAATCATTATGCTAAATACCATGATTCAACTATGAAAAGAGGTTAACAATTGATCTCTAATGCAAGAAATAACTCTTAAACTATCATAATAACTCTAAATGCAAAATGAATGGAGGAATTACTTGAGACAAGGCCTCTATTTATAAGACTTTAGAGAGGCTTGGTAAGGTGGCATGCATGTGACATCCACATAGGTTTTGAAAATGAGACACATAAGCCATGCAAAGTCCAAGGTTGCTCACATGTGTGAGCAACTTAGAGATGCGATGGGTGCATGTGTAGTTCAAGTAGACATGTAAGAGGTGTCATAGATGTTGTAAGAGATCTTGACCAATTAAACATTTTTAGAAAGTGTAAGAAGTGTCATCAATATTGTAAGAGAGCCATGTTGGCACTTTTTGGAAATTTTCTCATACATGTGAGAAAATAATTAGTGTTAATAGATGTAGGAATCAAGAAGTTAATTAAAATTAGTTAATTGATAGGATATGATAGAAAGGGATGAGTGTAGGGTAGGATCTAGGTTAGTATTAGGATTACATTAAATGAGATTTAACTTAATCATGGTTTAGAATAATTGAGTCATCTGAAGGATTTAAATAAATAAAACTTATTTAAAAAAGGACTATGGAGGGGAATGTATTAAATTTAATATATTAGGGATAAGTATTTAAATTAAATTTAAATATCTAGAAGGTGAATTTATTTAATTAAATAGAATTTAATTAAATAAATAGATGAAAATAAAAATAATAATTAATTTTTAAAAATCAATTATAATGACATTAAGAAGCATTAATTAAATAAAAAATTAATTAATGTCAAAGGATGATTTTAGGTATCTACATTTTGCCCCTCTTTGATGTGGTGAAAAAAATAGCATCATGTCAAAGAAAAGAAAAATAAGATACCCCAAAGGAAAAAGAGGTCCTAAAAGTCATGCCAGAGTGACAATGATAAAGGAGTGTGCCCCCTCGAGAAAATAGTGCTAAAAATAAATTTTGGGCAATTTCTTGAAAAAGGTACACAAGAAGGAAAAATGAGTGGAGAGGAAGAGAAATTGGACATTTGCATGATTTATTGGACACACAAGAAGAAACATGACAAAAAATGAGGATTGGGGCAAAAAAAGGGCCCTGAGAGCCTTATAAATAGTCCCCGAGGGCCTCAAGAAGGGTCATTTTCACATATCTAAGCCTAGAAATCCATAGTGACAGAGAAAGATGGAAGACCCAAGGGAATGCTAGTAGCTAGGAGAGAGATTGCAAACCAACTAGAGACTCGCCAATGCAGGACCAAAAGTAAGTATTTCATCTTGACTTTGTCATTTGAGTATTTAATGTTTATTTTGGTGCATTAAATAAGGGGAAAAGGTATCAGGTTGCAAATGAAGATCGACAGATCATCATCTGTGTAGATTAAAATCAATTAATCATCTTCTGTAAGGATGAGAAAGGGGAAAAAAAGATGACTATCGATAGATAGTCATTTGTAAAGACAATATTCAACATAATTAACTAGGCGGGGGAAATTAGAGAGCCCATGAATGGGCATCTCTAATGTTAATAGGCATATGTGTCAATCAATATCTCCACCCATGAATTAGTGTCTACACCAATTGGGAATTAGGGCGACAATTTGGGGGAATGAGATGGGGGAACTAATACAGGGAGGGGGAGGGTACACAATGTCCCAATCCAGACTAATAAAAGGGGGATTTAGGCTTAGCATGACTAGCCGATATGAATTGGATTGGATGTAGGAGGTGCTACCATCATTTAGATTTCAAGGGTGTTGGTCAGATACTATGGCACTAATAGACAATTTGAGGCCCAAGGAGTGGGGGTAGGTAGCATTGTACGGTCTAGAGCATGTACATATTTGGCTAAGATTGAGAGATTGTAATGCGCTTATGACTAAACTTGTTGAGAGGTGGCACATTCCTACCTTTAGTTTTCACTTCCTGACTAGAGAGGCCACTATCACCCTTTTTGACATATGAAAAATCTATTGTATATTGACTAGGGGCCCCATTCTAGAGTATGCATAGGAGGGAGAGGAGACCTACATGGAGGTGTGCTTTAGGAAATCCATTGATCAAATCCTGATAGAATGATTGTGGATTTGATGGTTCTAGGTGTGTTAGGATTGAGTAATACTAAGAGGGGGGGTGAATCAGTATTACAATACTTTAAAGTAAACTTAAACCAATTTTGAATAAACCATATGAATGTTGAAATGAAAAGAACATAAACACACAACACATAACTCATAACACCATTATTTATTTTCGAGGAAACACTAGCCAATTGAAAACCCCAATGGGGATGGTACCCACAACTATGCACTAAAATATAGTATCCCTATTAGGATATCTAGCCCTATTGGGAGCTAAGTATTACATAGTAAATTTCCTTTTTAGAGGAATATCAACCCCGTTAAAGGTATAGTGAGCTTACAAGTCTTACAATCAATAATTTAGTTATAAAAGTGTTCTTCAAAGATGAACAATACAAACATCGTCTATGCTTTGATAGTTCTAGTTATGGCTCTCAATAATATCTATCAATCTCTAATCTCACATCTATTATCAACCATCATTGATATCCCAAACTTTCATCCATACCTCATACCTATCTTGCATACTTATCACCTTCACAAAACAATCTTTATTTATAACTATCCCACCATCCAGTTGGCTTGCAAATACAATAAAAAACATAATAATTACTCATGCAAATAATACATATTGAGTCAGTGATATTGTATTACCAAAGTGTCAAAAATATACAATCTTTATCTAACTTAGCTCGTTACCATTCCATCTAGCATTCCCTTAATCATCACGATTGTTCATATGCCTTGTTTCACTATCCCTCTGTCTTCACATGCCTTCATATCACTGTAACTTTCATATATCAACACAAAAAGACATGTGACCTTAACTGAAGCTCATAGATATCCCAAAATTTCTTCCTCTAAGATCACAATCCATTCTATAGCATATAATATCTTCGCTGACCAAAACAATACTGTAGAACTCTGTAAATCCAATTTTGTACTTAGTCATTTTCATGACCGTGTCTCCAAAACTCATACTTACTACATGTGATCACTATAACATAAGTTTTTCCATAAATGACAACCCTCAAGTGATCCATAATGCTCCCAAAACATCACTTTCCAATAAGGTGATGGTGGAGAGACAACAACTACCATGAGTAGCATTATATCTAGTAGGTTTGATTGGCGAGCGCTTGATGTCTGATCATGCAAGTAGGAGATTGTTTATGGGATGGGCTAGAGTTCTCAATCATATATTGGAGGAAAAGGGGACTTGGTACTATTAAGGGTACACACTCCTTAGATAGGTTTATTATGACTTACACATGTGCTCCTACCATAAGGGTAGGACCCTTGGAGCAGGTGTGAAACTATTATTAGTCTAGACATGGGAGCATATCGCTATGACCCATCCTATTAGTCATCGTGAGACTAGATAGACCTATAAGCTGTATGAATTTTTGTATCATCCACTGATTCACTATGGATTGACATACTCAATAGTTTACTAGCACATAGCACTAGATGAGATGATTACTTTTGATTGGACACCATATGCAGGATTCACGCCTTGGGGGCGACAATATTTTCTATGGTAGGAGTACAGTGAGATAGCCTTTGAGTATTCTTTCTATCTTCAATTTTTCATAGAAAAACTATTAGCTGATAGGCCAGATTGTATATGTGATTGCATGTTATATGTCTTCAAGAGTATAGAGGAAGTTTGGTATCATATAGGATGTAGTACTAGACTCTTTTCCAATTTTCTAGTTACTTGAGAGGTAGGTACACTATGGGGTATTAGAGTGGATTTGTGAGGTTCATGAGCCTCAAGCTTAGCCATAACACAAGTTCCTTGGTAGATAGGATAGGAATAGGTGGGGGATGTAGGGATGACACTATGACAAAGACTAAGGTAGGAGGGACCAAAATATGATCAATCATACCTCACAACAAGAGTAAACATAGGAAAGCAACAAAAAGGAATGTGGGAGAAAATTCAAGACCCAATATAATAACTAAGATCAAATTGTTGGTAATTTTCCTTCATACATGTTGAGATATAAGGCATACTTGGTTGTAATCTTACAATATAGATAAATTAGGATTTTGATCTATTATAGATCTAGAATCCTACCTCTATTGCTCACCAACTTCCTTGGCTTCATATTCACAGACATCCTGAATAGATATTCCTCTTCTTTGGTTTGTCTCCATAGCTTCAAGTCTAGCTGAAATTTGTCTTAATAGATCCATTACTGCAGGGTCAACATCTCTCCTTCTATGAACCATCTTGTAACCCTCTACAAGTGTATCTTAGAATCACAAATCTTCTCCCCTATAACTAAATTCACTTAGGGTTTACAATAAGATCTAATTTAGTATTGATTCCCAAAGAATACAAACCTTCACTCTAATACCGCTTGATGTAATCCAAGGAAGGAGGGAACAAAATATGATCAATCCTACCTCATAGAAAGATAAAAAATAGGAAAAAACAACAAGGAATAGGAGAGAAAATGCAAGACCCAATATATTTACTAAGATCAAACTATTGGCAATTTTCCTTCATACATGTCAAGCTATAAGGCCTACCTGGTTGCAATCTTACAATGTAGCTAAATCATCCTTTTGATCTATTATAGATCTAGAATCCTACCTTTATTTCTCACTCTTCTATAATTATATCAAGTTACAATATATATCCATCAAGAAACACAAGTTGGCCCTAAGAAAGATTATATTTTCCAAGAATAGGAAAATATGTTACAATAATTAGAGAAAGTCCTAAACATAAGAGCTTGATCCACACACCACACAAAGCTATGAGATCCTATATTTAGCTCCACATATGAACTAATAACATAGAAAAATGTGCCATCATTAACCGCATGCCATCACTTTCCATCGTGAGATCAAAATTACACCAACGGTCAGGAATAAGAAATGAATACGCTACCCGAGCATAGATGAATCATAATATGAGCAACATTGATCCAAATGAAGTGTGATCATGGGAAAGTGATCAAGAATTGGTCTTGGGTAAGATGTTATGACCAAACACACAAAAATGAAAAAGATTAAGAGCTTCTAACATGATCTCACAGACATGAAACATTGATAGAAAGAAAAGAACTATTATTTTTCGGTTGATGCAAAATTGCTAGGAAAATAAGATGCTCTTGCATCACACTGGCTTACTCACAATGGTGGGTCTCTTATCATTTGATTAGATTGACCATCTCTAGAAAAGTAGGAGGAGATGAGCAATGAGGAGGAGATGAGAATGGGGTGGATTGGGAGGAGGAAAAAGGGGATGACAGGGGACATGATGATGATGGTGGACATGGGAGAGATAAAGGGCATAGGGTATGGTAGAGAGTACCTACCCAGAGATGATAGGGAGTATTGAAAATAATATGGGGGACACCACCAGTAGTCCTTCCATAGGTACATGGACTAGGATGATATGTACATAATAAGGGACCAAATGTATAGGTTTGGAATGCCCCAATTCAGCCACCATAGGCACTATAGGTACCACCACATGATGAGCGGCCACCAACCAAATTTTTAATTCAAGAAACACATGAAACTATTATAGCCAAGAGGGACAACCTAAAGATGGAGGTGTCTATATTACAGGGGTTATTAGTAGTAGAGATGTCCAGGGCTAACAGATGACAGGAAGAGGTGACCCATCTCTGGAGGAGGTAGAGTTAGAGAGAGCCATAGTAGATAGTGCCGAATATGCATTGGAAACTCTTTAGAGTTGAGTAGATTCTAGAGAGTTTACCATGATTGAGAAATACATAGAATCTTTGGATGCACAAATTCAAATAGATCAAATGCCACAAAAGTTAGATGTCATGGCTCAAGAGCTGCAAGAGATTAGGACTCGTAGAGATAGGTAGTAGAGATGGGCCAAGGAGTACAAGGTTAACCAAGAAATGACTAGATACTTTCTGGAATTTTTGTTTTTGTTGCTATTTAAATTTTTTCATTGGTATCAAAATATGACATATACACCAATTTTAAGTTGGTTATATTAGAAAAATTGTGTTCCTAGTTGCTACACGCAATTGGACATAAATGTAATAACATTGTACGATAGTTAAGAGTATGTAATATTTTTTTTTATCATTTTTAGGATGTATAGACCTTATGTATAAGGTTTCATGGATTAATATGATTATTTGAGTGAGTTATAGTTTTTTTGGTGAAGACTAGTTATAGGAAATAGATACAAAATTTGATAGAGTTAGTTGTTGTGTTTTGAACATAAGTTGGTTGCAAGATGGAATCACATTATGTGAGATTTAGGCATGGAAGAAAATACAATATGGAGTACACTCTAGGATTTGTGGCTTTATTGGGTCATGCTGATAAAAGTGCTAGCATATGAAATTGGATAATTGCTTTTGTGAGCCAACTAGGTGGTGTAACTTGTTCCATGGATTGGTGAGCACTAATTGTAGATCTTGGCACATAAATTTGCTAGAAATAGGGAATACTGAGAGGGGGGGTGAATTAGTATTCTAAAAACTTTTAATTTTTCCCAATTATGGATATAAAAAATTATCTTAGTGCATGCATAACATAGGAAACTAAACAACATGCACAGCAATAAAACAAAAGAACTCATAACACATTATTTGTTCTCGAGGAAACCCTGGCCAAGGGAAAAACCCAGTGGGGATGGCACCCACAAAGATCCACTAATCAAAAGTATCATGTTAAGGATGTTGACCCTATTAGGATTTTATTACAAGTATATAGTGTCTCAGTCCTGATTAAGGGACTATAGGCCTTGTTAGAAGCCTCAAACCTGTTAGGAGTTGGAAGAACAAAATATGATTACTAGATGAGCCCACTGCCCAAACAAGTAATATATAATATTCACTGATTACAAAAATAGGTCAAGGTACATAACCTTATACTTCTTGCAACTTCACATCAATATCTCTTCACTGCTCTTTCACTATCACTATTACATACATATCATATCATGTGTCATATGTCATATATATGTCTCTTTTCTTACATTACATCATTACATCTTTATACAAGTTATTAAGATTAACAACTCTTCTAGTTGGATTACATAATACAAAATATCTTTACCCAAGGGTTAACATCTAGGATGTCATCCCTTTATATTTTTAAGTCATTATTTTGATAAACAAAATAATCCCTTAACTCTTTACCAATTTTGTCTTCATAATCTGTCCTGTCAGCTTAACACTATCTTTAGTAAAACTATCATAACTTCTTCCGTACATGTACTAACTTGTGCTCACATGTGAGTCTTCAATAGTCACCATAGTATCTATGTTCAAGTTTTCAAGCATTGAACTTACTCCAATCAACATCGCTAAACAAAATTGTCATCAGGTACACTGGCAAAAACACACTATCTCATACTTAGACAATTTTGCATTGCGCTCTATCATACTTTCTCTCTAACCAGTGCGATCTTCATGTAGAAAATATGTTTCCATAATGAAAAAATCTATGTACCCAACTCAACCAAATTGCCAACAATCTCCCCCTTTGTCATTTGTGGCAACATATGAGAAAATTGGCTAAGTCTTAGACTTCAAAATTTCAAAATTGTGGCCATAGTACAAAATATGTATAAACTGTCCTTATGAATCCATAAATTTTATCTATATACTATACTCCCCCTAAGAGTATGTATCCTTATCAATTTTCTACTATATATCTCTCCCCCTTTGACAACAATGACAAAAAAAGGTAAGGAGGGTGACAAAACTGTGTTCAGAAAAAAAGTGCTATACCTTGATTCAATATTGCAAAGCTGGTAGGCTTGCAACACAATCTACAAAGTTAATCTTCATGGCCTCTAACTCTTTCTCCCATGACTTCTTAATCAAATCTGCAACACTGAGTAGTGTGCACAATCCATAAGACACAATTTCACATGCTTGGAGATTTTGAAAACTAAACTTCTGAAAAGATGTCTTGGATGAAAGACATTCTTCCAGTTGTCCTTCAACAATGCTCAATTTTATAGAAACATGCTCTCTTAAAAGGGCGAATCTCTCCAGCTTCCTATCCTTGTCATCTTGTAAAATTCTTATTTCATCATAAATCTTGTAGATTTTCTTCTCAACATCAAGTACCTTCACATTAGGGCTTGAAAGAAGGTTTATCTCAATTTGAATTTTTGCTTCCTTAGTCTTCATCTTTTGCACTTCCTCTGCTATCAGGTTCTCTGATTTTGTACACTGAATGTACAAATATTTTCCTCTATCTAAATTCCTTCTCAAATATTTTATGCAGATATCAAGATTGTTGATATCATTCCTGATGTTCTGACTTATGTCCAAAAGAATTTTGGCCTCATAGGCTGCTTGAGCCTTTACCTTTTTCAATATTAGATAAGTTGGTAAACTCATCATCAAATGTGTTCATTACTTTCTTTTCTCTTTCCAGAGGGTCAGCTTTTGTAACTTGTGTAGTTACAATGCCTTGTAACTTCTCAGTATGCTCCTTTAGGCATCCTTCAAGTCTCTTTTCCTTCTTATTCTTTCCAATAATCTTGTTCAAAGATGTGATCAATTCCATCTGATCATCATCATCTACTTCCTTCCCCAAATTCTCAAATATAGAACCAATTTGAGTTTTCTTACCAGTCTCAGGTGTAAGACTTATTTCTTCAAGAGTGGGAATAGATACTTGTTTCTCTATCACTATAGGTTCCACAGTTTTGGTTTCTATCCTTTCTTCTCCTTTGGCATTGCCCTGCTCTTCAAAAGCTGAATTGTCAACAATGTTTTCAAGGTTCTTAAATAGGTTATCATCACTATCCAAAGTGATCTTTGTTCCTTCAACATTCATAGCTTCATCCTCAATATTGATGGCTGGTGGAGAGGGAATGTCCTTCTATTCTGCTTCTTCTGCTTGCTCTGTAGGTTCTGCCACAACTGATGGTTTTCCAACATTCTCTGTCATAACCTTAAAAATTTCTTGTTATGTTTCCTTGTTGATTCCTTCATAATTTCCTCCCATAATCTGAATAGTTCTCTTCTTGGTTCTCAGATGTGTGTTCAGATCCTTCATGATTTTTTTGAAGTGTTCTTCATCTCTCACATCACATAGCTTTGTTAGAAGATTTTCTCTTATAGTTATATCTTCCTCTTATGCTCTTTTCTTTCTGTTTACAAGCTTCTTATACAAGTCATCAGGTATCTTACCTTGAATTGTATCAAATTTCTTATCAGACAAAATCATATGCTTCACCACTACATTTTCTAGATTCAATCTCTCTGCATAATCATATAGATCATAATATTTATTCATCTTTGTAAAGTCTCCATCTTGTATAATCTGTTCATTCACTTTTTCAATTCTAGGCTTCCAAGTTTTCTTCTTAACAAGAGTATCTTCATCATCTTTAATCTCTGCAATTTTTCTTGGACTTGGTGGCACCAATGTCTTCTGTCTCTTACTTGATCTAGTAGAAATCTCTTTCATTCTTTTACTAGGTGTGGAGGAGGTTGATCTAGTGGATTTTGTTGCTTCTTGATCTTTCTCTATTTCTTCCACTTTTACCTTTACTTGTGTCATTTCTTGCTATACTGTAACTGATGATAAAGGTGGCACAGGCAAAACTTCTTTTTGTCCAATTTCTCTAAATGCTACTACTGTCTATTTGGCTATCAAGAACTCATGTCCAATCATTCTTGTATCTTTTAGTATTTTCTTGATTGTACTTTCAACTCTTTTCTTACATTGTTTCTCTTCAAGGATAGTCTTTGTGGAGTTGAAGTTCTCCTCAAAGGTTACAAACCTATTGTTGTGAATGTCTATCTTACTCTTAAGTAGTCTACTCACATATTCTTTTGTCTCAATCTCAGAGATTTCATAGCCAAGAGGGTCTATGAAATCTACTCTAGGCTCTACTACTTCAATGTATGTAAAGTCAGTATCAACCATGAAACATATCTCATTTTTATACTTTTCTACTAAGGATTGGGGGATCCTTGACTTGACATCAAATTTTGAAATGTTTTGATTACCAACACCGCAATTTCATTTACCTTATAAATAACATGCCTCATATACACTTTGTTAATCCTTTCCATTGTGGTTTGGCCATCATTCAAATAATTTCCAATGGTGTAAGGAAATCTTCTTAACAAATGGAAAAACATATAAGTGATCAATGATGAGAATCTAAACTGAGAATACTTAGTCTTCTTTATCTTTTCCAAATTCTCAAACAATTGAATTCTCAAAATCTCACACATGTCAACTTGTACTCTATCAACACACATTAAATATGCTGCATGTATCATTCCTGTTGCCATGTCATCTTCTCTAGAGTTAGCACAAAACTTAGTTGTAAGGATCTTACACAAATATCTAACATCATCTTTCTGAATTTTGCTAATTACTATACCCCTGCTATTGTAAGATGAATTTGTGTTGTCTATAACTATTTTCCTCATGTTCTTTTCATTCAAAGGAATGGATCCAATTTTAGAAAGACCAGTTACCTCATGTATTAGGTCATCTGTGATATCTATCACTCTATCATCTAACCAAAACTTCCCATTATGAATTTTGCTTAAAATAATCTTGGTGCATTCTTCATTGTCAAACTCATATCCTAAGGCATACTTAATAATTTCATTATCTTTCAAATGCTCAAACCCTACTTTCAATGACATATCCTGATTGTAGATCTTTTGATATTCTTTTGTGAAATCACTATCATTGAGAGTCTCTAGCTTACATCCCAGATAACTTCTAATATTTTCTAAATGTAAAAATCTATCAGGTACGGATGATAAAGCTAACTTAGGATCATCTTCCAAGGGTTCTACTAGTTCCCTTTTCATCTTAGGTCTATTCTTATCTCTGATATTGTGAATCAAAGAAACATCCATGACTTCTGCTAATTCCTTAACTGATTAAAAGATTTGCCAAGTAAAATACCTCGATTCTGCGATTTTAGGGATTGCATAGATTCGACATGAAAATCCTTCACCAAATCCTTGTAAAATGCTTCAAATCATTGCTCTTTGATCTCCTTAACACTTGTATTCACTTAGATGATCAAATAATACCAATCATAACCTTTTACCATTCCTTTCTCACATAGACCTGACATTGCATTCAATTCGTTTGTCGCTTCTTTCCAAAAAGCTGATTTTGTTAACCTGAAAAACTTAAAAATCCTTGTGATCTCGCAAAACATAATATTAATCATAGCATCATTACATCATATAATACCTTTCATTAACTGCGCAAGACTCAATTCATCATATATCAACTTCTACACTAATCTTAGTTCCTATTCTACTACAATTTTCATGAATTAAGTACTTAGAGATGGGTTAGGTAGCGATTCACTCTTACCACTTGATACTTCACCTTTCTGGTTACCTTCAGTGCTGAATATGTCTCCTTGATCTGTGGTTTTAACAAAATTCACTTCTTCTAAATTACTACAACATCCTTTTTGACTGTTACTTGCATCTTCATTTCTCCTTGCATGACTTCTAGGGTTAGGATTAGGGAAAAAAACTCTATCATTCATTCTGCAAAACCTTGTTGTATGTCCAATCTTGTTACATATCCTTCAAACTATTCCATTGTTTCCATGTCTTGGTCAAGGCTGATTTATCTATGATTTGCAATTTCTAGCAATGTGTCCAACCTTGTTGCATCTATAACATACTACATTTCTTCTGTTCATATCTTCAGTAGGTTTCTTATCTGCATGGTTAGTATTTCTAAACATTCTACTACTATTGTTATTCTCAACAAATTTAGGTTTCTTTCATTCAATAGCTCTATGTCCAAAACCATGACAATTATAACAATAACCATTAAGGGGTTTGAATTGCTTACCTGTGCAATCTTTCTTCATATGACCAACATTATTACAAGAAAAGCATCTACCTTTGAATTCTCTTTGCATACCTTTAGGTGACTCCTCTTGTTTAGGTGGTTCTTCTTGTTTAGGTGTGTCTACAGATTTGTAAATTTCATCAGATTTCTTTTCATCTATGCTTTCAAACATTTTCAGATTTGGTTCCTTGCTTTCTTCACTTGCTTTAGTTGTGTTGAATCTAAGACCAATTTTTATGATAGAATGGTTTTTGATAAGATAGTTGTTCATCAATCTTCTCACTAGTTGAATATAGTCTTTCAAGTTGCTGATTAGATTGAGTCAGTTCACCTTTCACAATTGTATTGTATTTCTCAAGCTCAACATATTGCATATTGACTTTCTCAAGCTCAGATGTTACTTTACCAAGTTTAGATTTTAGTCCTTCATTTTTTATCTTTAGATTTTCATTCTTAGATTTCAGATTTGCTTCATTCTTGCCATTTCCATCTTTCAAACTTAGCTTCAAATTTTCTATCTTCAGTTCATGTTTAAGGATCTCATTTTCTTTTTCTAAGTTGTCATCACAATCTTCAATTTGTATTTTGGATTCCTTTTTTGATTTCAGATCTTCCAACTTGTTTTTCAATTTCTCAATGAGGTTCTTTGCATCATCATATTTTCCTTTCAGAGTGTCTCTTTCATCAGTAAACATATCAATCTATTCAAGAGCTTCTTCAAGATTCTTCTGTAGCTGATCCATATCCATAGAGATCTTACTCAAGCTGCTAGGCTTTCCTTGAATGATTTTTTTTTGAGTAACTAAGCTCTAATACCAATTGTTAGAAATAGGGAATACTGAGAGGGGGGGGGTGTGAATCGGTATTCTATAAACTTTTACTTTTGCCCAATTATGGATATAACAGATTGTCTTAGTGCATGCATAACATAGGAAACTAAACAACATGCATAGTAGTAAAATAAAAGAACTCATAACACATTATTTATTCTCGAGGAAACCCCGGCCAAGGGAAAACCCCGGTGGGGATGGCACCCACAAAGATCCACTAATCAAAAGTATCTTGTTAAGGATGTTGACCCTGTTAGGAGTCTATTACAAGTATATAGTGTCTCAGTCTTGATTAAGGGACTATAGGCCTTGTTAGAAGCCTCAACTCTGTTAGGAGTTGGTAGAACAAAATATGATTACCAGATGAGTCCACTGCCCAAACAAGTAATATATAATATTCACTGATTACAAAAATAGGTCAAGGTACATAACCTTATATTGCTAGCAACTTTGCATCAATATCTCTTTGCTGCTCTTTCACTATGGCTATTACATACATATCATATCATGTGTCATATGTCATATATATGTCTCTTTTCTTACATTACATCATTACATCTTTATACAAGTTATTAAGATTAATAACTCTTCCAGTCGGCTTACATAATAAAAAATATCTTTACCCAAGGGTTAACATCTAGGATGTCATCCCTTTATATTTTTAAGTCATTATTTTGATAAACAAAAGAATCCTTTAACTCTTTACCAATTCTGTCTTCATAATTTGTCCTATCGGCTTAACACTGTCTTTAGTAAAACTGTCATAACTTCTTCCATACATGCCGTACTGACTTGCACTCACAAGTGAGTCTTCAATAGTCACCATAGTATCTATGTTCAAGTGTGCAAGCACTGAACTTACTCCAATCAACATCGCTAAACAAAACTATCATCGGGTACACTGGAAAAAACACATTGTCTCATACTTAGACAATTTTGCATTGCGCTCTGTCATACTTGCTCTTTGACTTGTGCGATCTTCATGTAGAACATATGTTGCCATAATGACAACATCTATGTATCCAACTCAGCTAAATTTCCAACAAAATTAATATTTGTAATTATTTTATATTTTTATTAGGTACCTTGTGTGCCTTATAATTATGTAATGTAATTGTTTATGCATTGGGGAAGCCCTAATAGGCTGACCTAATTGAGACTTGTAACTTGTATAAAGGACACTAAATTCTCTAATGTAAAGAGAGGAATGTGTATGGGAGGTATGTATGATTATGCATGTGAGCATTATAATAAGAGAAAAGATGAAGAGAAGAGGTATGAGTGGAATCTATGATCATTCCTTGTGCACTTCAATGGAACTGTAAAGGCAAGTAAGCTTCTATAAGTCAGTTCAGTCATTTGAATAGAAATTTCACTTCATTGTATTTGGATAGTGAGTCTTGAAGGTGGGTTTAACCTTCTCCTTAGAGCTCCTTGGAGAAGTGTGTTCACGCTATGTGCCTTTTTTCTCATCAACTCCTAATAGGGTTGAAGAACCTTTTAAAAGGGGTTTTATCCTTTATCAAGGACTATTGTAATAGATGTATTGTATGAACTCCTAATAGGGCTAGGTCTCCTAACATGTACATTTTTATACTAGTGCACTATCTAGTGGGTTCCATCTGCATCAGGGTTTTTCCCTTAAACAAGGTTTTCCTAAAGAAAAAAATCTATGTGTTATGGTGTTATTGTCTATCTTGTTCATCTTATTTATAATTTTTATATTCTTAATTAATGTTTTGGTTTAGAAGTTAAAAGTTTACAATTATTTTACATAACTGATTCACCCCCCCCCCCTCACAGTTGTGTGGTGTGGATTTATATTGCTAAAAATTGGTATTAGAGATATTGGTCCTCTTGTAGAAAGCTTAAATACTTGAGGAGATCCACAATGACAAGCTATAGGAAGGATAGTCCTAAATTTCATGGAGAAAATTTTGACAGCTGGAAAAAAATGATGATAAATCACTTGATCTCCTTGGGAATTAAATATTGGTTAATTACAAAGAGCAAAGAAGATGTTAAGGCTGAGGATGAATCAGAAAATAGTATATAGGATGAAAGGAATAAATTCACTTTCCATATGACTTCTAGAGAATCCCTAATCAATGCACTTTCTAAGATTGAATTTACATAGGTCAAGGAGCTTGAGTTGGCACATGACATATGGATAAAGTTGGAAGCACTATATGAAGGAGAAAAATATACCAAATAGGCCAAGTTGTAGTGTTGGAAAACAAATTTGGAGAACATGAGGATGCAACAAGATGATTTTATTAGAGCATACATTGAGAGAGTGCCATGGACTTTTATAGGCATCATAAATACAAGAGGGTCTATTACAAAAGATGAAATCATTACAAAGGTTCTGAGATCTTTGAAACTTGCATATAACAGGTCAATGTCATGAAAATTGAAGAGACTATATTGATCACAAAGGGATTTACAAGGGAGACTTTTATTGGTAAGTTATTTACATATGAAACCTCTAAATTACAAGATGCTTTACCTTAATTTGAATCTACTTTTAATGCCACTATTTGTAAGGATAAGAAGATGCTAACAAATAATGTGAGCACCAGTAGAAGTGACAAGTATGTTGATCTTAGAAAATATGCTAAGGAATGGGCATAAATAGAGGAAGAAGAAAGGAAATTAGATGAGCTTGTAGTCCTGGTCGCAAAGATGGAAAATGGAGGTAAGGGAAAGTATGAAGGGAAATTACCCTTGAAGTGTTTTTCATGCAATAAGATAGGTCATTTTTCCTCTAGATGTCCTACTAGAGTTCCAAAGTATAAACCTAAGCCATACAAGTCTAAATATCCTAAGGAATGTTATATTTCTAATGAGGGTACTTTTGATGATGAATCTATGAATGATGAAGATGAGATTGGGTTTGTTTCTATTAAAGATGAAGATCCTATTCATGAAGAAAAAAAATTTGGTTTTACATGTAGAAAATAATTATGATTGGATTATAGATAGTGGATTCTCTCATCATATGGCTAGTGATAAAGAAAAATTTGTGCAGCTTAGCAAGTATTATGGAGGTGTAGTCAGATTTGGAGATAATACTCCTCGCTTGATCATAGGAAGAGGATCTATAACTCTTGATGGTAAAACTAATACTGATGATGTTTTTTTTTTAGATGGAATAAAGCATAATACGTTGAGTGTTGGAATTCTTGTCGATAAAGGTTATCATCTATAATTCAAGAATGGAAAATGTACTATCAGAGATCAGTCAGGAAATTTGATTGCATCAAGTACTAAGACTAAAGGTAATGTGTTTCAATTGAATTCAACTGAAGCAAGTTTTTTTTGCAAAGATAGATGATAGTTGGTTATGGAATGATAGGTTTCATCATATAAATTTTGATAACATTGTGAAGTTCAGTAAAAATAGTACAGTCAATGATTTACCAAAGATTGTGAAGCCTACTAAGATGTTGTGAAAGAATGTGTTATGGGAAAACAAACTAGGACTAGATTTCAGAGAAAGACTTATTCAACAAAAGGGAGATTGGATCTGGTAGATGCATATCTCTATGGTCCTACAAGAACAAGGTCATATTATGGTGAAAGGTACTTTATTATTTTTGTTGATGATTATTAAAGAATGATGTGGGTTGCTTTTCTTATAGAAAAGTTTGAAGATTTTGATAAGTTCAAGATTTACAAGGAAAAAGTTGAGAATGAATAAAGATTAAAGATTAAATGCTTAAGGTTTGCTAGAGGTGGTGAATTCACATCACATATGTTTAATGCATATTGTGAGGAACATGAGATATATAGACAAACTTATGCAACTAGGACACCACAATAGAATGACATAGTAGAAAGGAGAAATAGAACCATCCTTGATGCTGCTAGGACTATGATGCTTGAAGGAAAGGTATTACAAATGCATTGGAGGGAAGAAGTTAACACCGTAGTTTATACATTGAATAGAGTTCATATTAGACATGATACTAGTAAGACTTTATATGAGTTATGGTTTGGTCACATTCCTATAGTTAAATAGTTCAAAATATTTGGTAGTATATGCTTTATCAAAAGGGATGACGAACTAGGTAAGTTTGATCCTAGAAGTGATGAAGGAATCTTTTTTGGATACTCTAATAGGAGTAAGGCATATAGGTGTTACAATCTTAGATTGAAAAATATATTTGAAAGTGATAATGTGAAGATAGATGAGAAATTTTAGATTTAGGAAAGAATGTATGATGATGGATCAAATAATGAAGGTAAACATGATTCTATTTAGAATTAGAATTAGGAGTAGGAAGAAAAATAGTTCTTTGAGATTAACAATAGCATACAAGTAAGTATTGATGAGCCAAAAGGGAATCCTAAAAGACCAAGGTATGTATCAATGAATCATTATGATAAACAAATAATTGGAGATGCAAACAAAGGTGTGATGACAAGGTCAAAGGTTAGAAATGAATTATGCTCAATTTCACAATTAGAACGTAAGACTACTGATGAAGCTCGTAAAGATGAATTTTGAATTAAGGAAATGAAAGAAGAAGTAGATCAAATTTAGAACAATGATACTTGGGAGCTTGAACCAAGTCCTAAAGAAAAAATAGGAACTAAATGAGTTTTTATGAATAAGATGAATGAGAAAGGTGAAGTTGTAATAAATAAAGAAAGACTTGTTTGTAAAGGATACTCACAGCAAGAAGGTATTGAATTTGATGGGAATTTCACACATATGGATAGATTGGGGGCTGTTAGATTGTTTCTTTCTTATGTAGCTCTTAAAAAATTTAAGGTTTATCAAATGGATATCAAATCTACATTCTTGAATGGTGAACTTGAAGAAAAAGTCTACAAAGAGAAACCTGACGGATTCACATTAAGTGATTGAGAATATATGGTATGAAAACTAAAGAAATCATTATATGAATTGAAGCAAGAAGCAAGGGTATGGTATGATAGATTGGATAGGTATTTATTACATCTTGGTTTCAGAAAAGATAATATTGATAGTAATCTGTATTTAAAGATTAATTTTGATGGTATCTTAATTGTTGAGGTATTTTTTGATGATATCATATTTGGTGGGAATGATGTTATGTGTAATAAATTTTCTAAGGAGATGAAATGTAAATTTGAGATGTCTATGATAGGAGAAATGAAAATTTTTCTTGGTTTGAAAATCACTCAAAGTAAGAATGGAATTAATTTTCATGTCTCAAACTAAGTATCTTAAGGAATTATTGAAAAAGTTTGGAATGGAGAAGCTAGTAGGAACACCTATGGTTAGAGGTTGCAAAATAACTACTACTGATGATTTAACAAATGTTTTTTAGACAAATTATAGGTCAATGATTGGAGGATTCAAGTAGTTGAATCATACAAGGCCAAATATATCCAACACAATCAGAATTGTTGCTAGATTCAAAGTTGAACCTAAGGAAACTCATTTTTCTATTGTGAAAAGAATGCTAAGATATTTGAAGGGAACCTTGCACTATGGTTTGTGGTATGAGAAATATGATGACTTTAATTTACATGAATTTACTAATGCAGACTAGGTAGGTAGTGTGGATGACAAAAAAAGATAAGTGGAGGAGCTTTCTTCCCTAGAAAGAGACTGGTTTCTTGGTTGAGAAATAAGTAGGATTTTATATCACAATCTAATGATGAATTAGAATATGTTGATGGTACTATTAATTGTACTCAGATTGTTTGGATGAAACATATGTTGAAGGTTATTGTAGTAAGCATTAAAGAGCCTATTGTTATTCACTATGATAACACAAGTACAATAAATATGTCAAAGAATCTAGTATTACACTCTAAGACAAATAATATATCACTTTTTGAGAGAAAATTTTATAGTTCGAAGGAAGTCAGATTGGAATACATTAGTACAAAGGAACAAATTGTAGACATTAGTCCAAAAGATACCTTTGAGTATCTTAGAGGTGTACTTTGGGTGATGGCCCCACCTTGTGACAATTAAATGATGAAAAAATGCATCATTCCAATGATTATAAAAGTTTTATTATCCTTCTAGACTTGATAATTGGTCCTACTCCTTAGGAGGATTAGTTCCATAGGTTGAACTAATTAAGTGTTTTTGAAAAGAGAACTTGGTATGTTGCATGCATGAAGATTTGAAAAATATACATCATAGGGGAGACATTTGTTTGATCAGAGTTGGCACCATTGGTTCCCTTTTCCATTGATGATAAAGGGGGGGAGAGAGTTATGTGAAAAACCTCCTACTATCTTAGGGGGAGTATTGTTAAAGATATTGAGAAGGTTGTATTGAGTTTAATGCTTTTGGGTTGATGGTTTTGGCTCCTAAAAATGTTTACAATACAAAATAGCTACCAAGTTGATATTTCAGTTTCCTATGTAGAATCCAACTCTTGTAATCAGAAATCTTAGAGACTCGAGCCAACTAACAAGGATCTAGTAAACCCTTAAGCACTTTACACTCTATAAAACCAAGGTAGGTAGACCTTTAATTCCCTTTAATACACACTCTAAAGGATCACAATTGACATTAAAGTAAATAACATAATCTCATATAGGGAAAACAAGATAACAAGGTGATACTAGATAATAGCTAATCATCTATTGAATGTCAACCTGAATGGAGCATGAGATTGGGAACAACATACGACAAATAGAAAAGAGAAATATATTCTATGATTAAATCAATTTTTTCAATAACGATCACCTAGATATAAACACAAACACATATGTAAATACCACAACTAGTTGAGATCAGTTCCCATCCCATTGAGCATTGGAGTCATTAGAAGTACAACATCATACAATAGAGTTTCATTAATAGCCTAAGATCTAAGAGCATTTCCTTAAAATATTATTTGACAGTAATCCCAATCCATCCTACTTATCAAAATCCCTATACAAGCCCAAAAAATCAACAACTTCTATCAAGCATTTTAATTAGTTCTTTGAATTAAAGTATGAAAAGAAAGTCACATATCTCACAACAAGACACTAAATGGGAATAACTCTTTGTTTTAATCCATTTAAAGCTTAACTGAGTCATACACTAGAGCGATATGAACCAACACTATATTTCATTAAAAATCTAAGCTACCTCTTTCATATAACATAAATACAACTAAATACACCCAAACACCAACAAAGGATTCAACCTAGATTCATAGAATTTCTCTATGAATGATTTACAAAATTTTCCTACCCATAAGAACTTGCTATTGGAGATTTTCCAGCAAGCTAGTGCTGACTGTATGTTTGTCATTGATGAAAAAATATGGTAAGTAGTATGCATGGAAGACTTATGTAGTAAGCTTCTTGTATATACAACATGGACATGTTATCAACATGATATCATGGATGCAAAGGTTAACTGTTAGTACAGATAGTTACATAGTAGCTTGTGTCAGCAGTGTTCCTGATAGAGTTACAGGTAGTGTTCTGTGAATGATTATCCATACAGTTATCATGGAGCCTTGCATGTTTGGATATGTGATGAAGACATGTTAGTGATGTTACATTCATGGACCTAGAGTCTAATGATAATTAGAAGTGAAGTTATGCAGTCGCTATTCACCAGTAGCAGTTTCTTGTGTTTATTCAAAAGAGCTGACAAAGATTATATTGGTTTAGGAGTTGCGCCTATCATTTCAGCATGCACCCTTAGATTAGTGCTTGGAGAAGAGTTAGTAATGTTTGGTTAAGAGTGATTAATGTAATTCAGCTTGAGGAGAAAGTTTAAGTTACTTTGGTATAGACGATAGTGTGCAGTGTGCATCTACATTTGTTAATATTGGATAGGTCCCAAAATGTGTTGCATGCTTAGTAGAGCTGACAAAATTATTATTGGAGTATGTTATGGTTTCTCTAATATGATTTCAAGGTGGTTCTAATAGGATAACTTGATTATATCATTTAGTGGAAAGATATTTATAGGCAGTCATTTATGATTGCTATGGCATGGTTTAGAGTTGATTGTGAGGAGTAGAGTAGAGTGTGCAAAGTGTTGAGCCATCAATAGAAGGTCTATGCAACCAAGTAAAGTTTCTGTGCTATACATTGGAACTGATCCAAACAACAGGTCAAAGCGTAGTTCACCAACATCCAGATATAGTGTGTATCTATTATTCATAAGGTTGTAGCATTCACCCCTTTGAGCAATGTGCTCTCAGGGAGTGCATCCTCACCCCTAACAAGGTTAATTGTAAAAGACTCCTAACAAGGTCTGACCCTTGACCGGGTCACTGTACTAAATATATTGTAAAGCAACTCCTGATAGGGTTAAGGATTTGCTAACAAGGATCATAAAATACTAGTGCAGATTATTAGTGGGTGTCAATTCCCATTGGGATTTTTACCTATTTGGGTTTCCTTGTAACCAAAATATTGGTGTTGTGTTCAAGTGTTCTTTCATTGCATTTATGCTTTATGTTTGTGTATACTTAATTGGATAAAGAATTGAATCTTGTGTTGGAGATTTTCCAGTAGGCCAGTACTGACTGTATGTTTGTCATTAATGACAACATATGGAAAGTAGCATGCCTAGAAGTCTTATGTAGTAAGATTTTAGTATATGAAGCATGGACATGATATCAGCATGATATCATGGGTGTAGAGGTTAACTATTTGTACAGACAGTTATATAGAAGCTTGTGTCAACAATGTTCTGGGCAGAGTAACAAGTAGTGTTCTATGTATGGTTGTCCGTACAGTTATCATGGAGCCTTGTGTGCTTGGATATATGTTTAAGACATGTTAGTGATGTTTTAGTTATGGATGCATAGTTTTTGGATCAGTAGAAGTGAAGTTATGCAGTCACTGTTCACCAGTAACAATTTCTTGTGTTTGTTCAGAAGAGCCGACAGAGATTTTATTGGTTTTGGAGTTGCACCTATCTTTTTGGTATGTGCCCTTGGAGTTAAGCTTAGAGAAGAGTTATTGATGTTTGGTTAAGAGCACATGAAGTAATTCAGCTTGAGGAGAAAGATAGAGTTGTTTTGGTTGAGACGATAGTGTGTAGTGTGTGTCTACAATTATCTTATTAGACAGGTCCCAGATTATGTTGCGTGTATAGTAGAGCTGACAAAATATTTATTAGAGCTTGTTATGGTTTCTCTAATATGATTTCAAGGTGGTTCTAACAGGATAAATTTATTATATCATTTAGAGGAAAGATACTTATAGGTATTCATTTGTGATTGCTTGGGTGTGGTTCATGGTTGATTAAGAAGAGTAGAGTAGAGTGTGTGAATTATTGAGCCATTAGAAGAAGGTCTATGTGACCAAGTAAATTATTTTTTCTACACATTGGAACTGATCCAGACAATAGGTCAAAGCATAGTTCACCAAGATCTAGATATAGTGTGTATCTGTTATTCAGAAGGTTGTAGCCTTTGCCCCTTTAAGCAGTGAGCTCTTGGACAATGCGTCCTCTCCCCTAACAGGGTCCAACCCTTGACCAAGTCTACTATACTAAATATATTATAAAGAAACTCCTAACAAGGTTAAGGATCTTCTAACAAGGATCATAATACACTAGTATAGAATATTAGTGGGTGTCAATTCACACCAAGGTTTTTACCTATTTGGGTTTCCCTGTAACCAAAATATTGTGTTGTGTTCAAGTGTTCTTTCATTGTGTTTATGCTTTATGTTTAAGTATACTTAATTGGATAAAGAATTGAAACTTGTAGATAACTGATTCACCCCCCCCTCTCAATTAACTCTTGAGACTATTCCTAACAATTGGTATTAGAGCCAAGTGCCTTAGAGAGAGATTTTAGTAGATTGAGGTTGATCAGATGGCATACTTCAGGAAAGAAAGTGCTAAGTTTGATGGAGAGAATTATCTTGATTAAAAGAACATGATGGTGACCCATTTACAGTGCATTGCTTTTTAAGTTTTTGATGTAACTATCAAAGAAGCCAAGATTCCTACCTTAGAAGACCTTGCAAAGGAGGATGCTATTGATAGGCAAAAGGAATTGTTTCATCAGAATGCTATAGCTAAAGAAGCCCTTATCAGTGCCCTATATGATGGTGAGTTTTCAAAAATAAAAAAGGTAGTTACAACCCACAAAATATGGAAGCACCTAGAAGACATATTTGAAGGAGACAAACAAGAAAAGGATGCACATAGAAAGACATGGAAGAAAAGATACAATGCATTAGAGATGCTACCTGAAGAAAATATCAGAGCTTACAATCAGAGGATTAATGAAGCAGTTGCTGGAATCAGAAATAGTGGTGGAGAGATTTCAGAGGAGGACATTATGGACAAGTTAATGACCACTCTCACTCCATAATATGAAAGCAAGATCAACATCCTTGATGAGACCATGCAACTTACATCTAATTTCAAAAGAGAGACCTTGACCAACAAAATCTCAACTTTTGAGATTTCAAGATTGAAGACAGCCTTCAAAACAACAGTTCATGGTAAGAAATTTGGAAACACTTCTAGTAATTTTGATGATGATGATGAAGAGAAAACATTAGATGATTTCATTGCTATGATTTCCAAAAGAGAAAAGAAAGGAAAAGGAAAATATGAAGGTCAATTACCATTTAAGTTCTTTTCATGTAATAAGATCGGTCACTTTGCATCTAAGTGTCCTACTAGAGCTAGAAAGTTCAAAAAGGATTACAAGCCTAAGTACTCTAAGGAATGCTACTATGATGGAGATGGAGTTTCAGATGATGAATTAGGTGAAGAATAAATTGGATTCATTGCTATTGTAGACAAAATGAATAATAAGATAGTTCATGAAGATAAGAAAGAGAATCAAGAGCTAGCACTAATTTCACAAGCTGACATAAGGATAGACTGGATTATAGATAGTGGGTGCTCACATCACATGATAGGTGATAAAGGAAGGTTTTTTCATCTAGACAAATAGAATGGTGGTATGGTCAGATTTGGAGACAACACTCCTAAACCAATAGCTGGTAGAGGAGCCATCACCTGAGATGGAAAGAATAGTACTGATGATGTTCTCTATGTAGATGGTTTGAAACATAACCTTCTTAGTGTTGGACAATTACTTGGAAAAGGCTATCAGTTGGAGTTTAAAGATGAAAAATGCATCATTAACAACAAGGATGGTGTTATGATTGCATCAAGATCAAAGACAAGAGGTAATGTCTTTCAACTCAATTCAGAAGCAAGTTTTTTTGTTGCTAAAGTTGATGACAGTTGGTTGTGGCATAAAATACTATGTCATATCAATTTTGATAACATAGTAAAGATAAGTAATGTAAAGGTAGTAAGAGATCTACCTAGCATAGAAAAAATAGTTGATACTATATGCAGGGAATGTGTGATGGGGAAACATGTGAGAAATTCATTTAGGAGCAAGCAAAATTCAGCATAGAACAAGTTGGATTTGATTCATACAGACCTATGTGGTCCAACTTAAACAAGGTCATACTATGGTGAAAGGTATTTCATTTTGTTTTTTGATGATTATACTAGGAGGATGTGGGTTGCGTTCTTGAAAGATAAATCAAAAGCATTTGATAAATTCAAAATATTCAAAGCTAAGGTTGAGAATGAATCTAGAGTAAAGATAAAATGTTTGAGGTCGGATAGAGGAGGAGAATTCACTTCTGACAGATTCTATGAGTACTACAAAGAACATGGCATAAAGAGACAGTTAAGTGCAAACCCCTCAGCAGAATGGAATTGCAGAGAGAAGGAATAGGATCATTCTTGATACAGCGCACACCATTATGATAGAAGGAAAAGTTGCACACATCTATTGGAGAGATGTGGTCAATAAAGTAGTCTACACCATCAATAGAATTCAATTGAGGACAGGCCCTGAAAAAACACCATATGAGCTATGGTTTGGTAATGTTCCCACAATAAAATACTTCAGAATCTTTGGGAGCAAGTGCTACATCAAGGGGGATGAAGCAGTAGGCAAGTTTGATGCAAGAAGTGATGAAGGTATTTTCCTTGGTTACTCTACTAAAATTAAATCTTATAGATGTTTCAATTTAAGATTGAAAAAGATCATTGAAAGTGCTCATGTTAAGATTTATGAAAATTTTATGATTCAAGAAAGATATCACGATTAATCACCCATGATTGAAGAAGAACCTAGACCCTACACTAGTGAGACAGTTATTGAGGAAATGTTTGATAGCATTGATGTGTTACTCAATGACCCTAATAAAAGTGAAGAAGGTACTCCTAAGGATGATGAGTTAGCATCACCTAAAGTTCCAAAGTTTACATCTAGAAATCATTCCAAGAAAGACATCATTGGAGATCAGAGCGGCAAAGTCTTAACAAGATCACAAGAAAAGAACTCAGCTAGCAGTGAAGTGGTATGCTTACTATCTCAGATTGAACCTTTAAGTGTTGAAGATGCATGTAATGATTTAGATTGGCATAATGCTATGAAAGAAGAACTTGATCAGATTATTAAGAATGACACTTGGGAACTGGTCCCAAGACCTAGTGATAAGAATGTGACTGGAACAAAGTGGATATTCAGAAACAAGATGAATGAAGATGGTATAGTAGTAAGAAATAAAGCAAGGTTAGTATGTAAAGGGTATGCACAAAGAGAAGGCATTTATTATTTAGACAAATTTGCATGTGTGAGAAGATTAGAAGCTATTAAGTTGTTTCTAGCTTATGCTACAGTCAAAAACTTCAAAGTATATCAGATGGATGTCAAGTTAGCATTCATAAATGGAGATTTGAAAGAAGTATACATTGAGTAGCCAGAAGGATTTACCTTATCAGACAGACCTAATATGGTATGTAGATTGAAGAAAGCCCTCTATGGACTTAACCAAGCCCCTAGAGCATGGTATGAGAGACTAGATGGATATCTAATAAAGACTAAATTCAAGAAAGGAGCAATAGATTGTAATCTATTCATTAGAGAGACACCTGAAGGTCTACTACTTGTAGCTATATTTGTTGATGACATTATCTTTGGAGGTAATGACAAACTAAGTGCAGAATTTGCCAAAGAAATGTAGAATGAGTTTGAGATGAGCATGATTGGTCCTATCAAATACTTTTTGGGACTAAATGTGTAGCAGACAGAAAAAGGAATATTCATTAATCAGTCCAAGTATGTGAAAGAGATACTGAAGAAATTCAAGATGGATGATTGCAAGCCAATAGGAACACCTATGATTACTGGATGCAAGCTTACAAAAGAAGATGACTCACTAGTAGTGGATATAACATTATACAAGTCTATGATTCGTAAACTCATATATCTTACTCAGACTAGATCTGATATTTCCAATGCAGTTGGGATAGTTGGAAGATTTACAACAGAACCTAAGCAAAGTCACCTTATGGCAGTAAAGAGAATATTCAGATACTTGTAGGGCACTATAGATTATGGTATATGGTATCCTAATTCAAAAAATGTTGAGCTTCATGTGTACAATGATGTAGTTTGGGTAGGATGTTTTGATGACAGAAAGAGTACATCAGGTGGAGCAGTTTTTCTTGGTGATAGACTTGTCACTTGGACAAACAAGAAATAAAATTGTATTTCTCAGTCAATAGAAGAAGCGGAGTATGTTGTAGTGGCCTTGAATTGTTCTACAATTGTTTGGATCAAGTAGATGATAAAGGATTTTGGAATTCAGATTGATTATCCTATTGTTATTCATTGTGATAACACTATCACTATCAATATGTTGAAGAACTCTGTGATGCATGCAAAGACAAAACACATTGAGATCAAGTATCACTTCCTAAGAGAGAAAGTGGTAGAGAAAGAAGTCAAGCTAGACTATGTGAGTACCAAAGATTAGTTTGTAGATATATTCACAAAGCCCTTGCCTAAGGATACTTTTGAGTATCTCAGGGACAAGTTGGCAGTAATTCCCTTCCCTGATTCTACTTAGTAGAAAGAAGGAAAGGCATTAGTCCTAAGGGACTGATAGAAGGTTGACTCCTCTACCTCAGGAGTAGTACCAGTGCTTAAAATGAATGGCACCCTTTTCCATTGATGTCAAAGGGGGAGTAATATATAGAGTCATGAAAAATATAAGTAAAAAGGAGGAGTAGTATACTAAGGGGGAGTAGTATTCAGTTATGATAGAAATACAGTTAGGAAATGGATAATATTGGATAATATTGCAGCAGATGGAGGATTCATGTTTGGGAGAGTTTTGATGAGGAAATGGAAAATGTTATAAAAGAAATGTTCATTTGCGTTGGTGTTGGTTTTTCATTCCACATGTTGCCATCAATGCCAAAGGAGGAGATTGTTGGAGATTTGCCAACAGGCCAATACTGACTGCATGTTTGTCATTGATGACAACAAATGGAAAGTAGCATGTGTGGAAGTCTTATGTAGTAAGATTTCAATATATGAAGCATGGACATGATATCAACATGATATCATGGGTGTAGAAGTTAACTATTAGTACAAACAGTTATATAGCAGCTTGTGTCAATAGTGTTCCAGATAGAGTAACAGGTAGTGTTTTGTGTATGGTTGTCTATATAGTTATCATGGAGCCTTGTGCAGTTGGATATATGTTGAAGACATGTTAGTGATGTTTTAGTTATGGACGCATAGTCTGTTGATCAGTAGAAGTGAAGTTATGCAGTCACTATTTGCTAGTAACAATTTCATGTGTTTGTTCAGAAGAGCTGACAGAGATTTTATTGGTTCTGGAGTTGCGCCTATCTTTTTGGTATGCACCCTTAGAGTTAAGCTTAGAGAAGAGTTATTGATGTTTGGTTAAGAGTGCATGAAGTAATTATGCTTGAGGAGAAAGATACAGTTGTTTTGGTAGAGCTGATAGTGTGTAGCGTGCATCTACAATTATCTTATTAGACATGTCCCAAATTATGTTGCGTGCATAGCAGAGTTGACCAAATTTTTATTAGAGTTTGTTATGGTTTCTCTAATATGATTTCAAGGTGGTTCTAATAGGCTAACTTGATTATATCATTTAGAGGAAAGATACTTATAGGAAGTCATTTGTGATTGCTTGGGTGTGGTTCATGGTTGATTAAGAAGAGCAGAGCAAAGTGTGCAAAGTGTTGAGCCATCAAAAGAAGGTCTATGTGACCAAGTAAATTATTTGTGCTACACATTGGAACTAATCTAGAAAGTAAGTCAAAGCGTAGTTCACCAAGATCCAAATATAGTGTGTATCTGTTATTTAGAAGGTTGTAGCCTTTGCCCCTTTGAGCAGTGGGCTCTCAGACAATGCATCCTCTCCCCTAATAGGGACAACTGTAAAAGACTCTTATCAGGGTCTGACCCTTGACCAAGTATATTGTACTAAATATATTGTAAAGGAACTCCTAATAGAGTTAAGGATCTTCTAACAAGGATCATAATACACTAGTACAAAATATTAGTAGGTGTCAATTCTCATCGAGGTTTTTACCTATTTGGGTTTCCTCGTAACCAAAATATTGTGTTATGTTCAAGTGTTATTTCATTGTGTTTATGCTTTATGTTTAATTATACTTAATTGGATAAATAATTGAAACTTGTAGATAACTGATTCACCCCCCCTCTTAGTTATCTCTTGGGACTATTCCTAACATCTTGTAGATAACTGATTCACCCCCCCCTCTCAGTTATCTCTTGGGACTATTCCTAACAATTGGTATCAGAGCCAAGTGCTTGAGAGAGAAATTTTAACAACTTGAGGTTGATCAGATGACATTCTTTGGAAAACACAATCCTAAGTTTGATGGAGAGAATTATCTTGATTGGAAGAACAAGATAATGACACATTTGTAGTGCATTTCTTTTGAAGTTTTTGAAGTGGCTATCAAGGAAGTTGAGATCCCCTCTCTAGAAGATCTTGCAAAGGATGATGATACAAGAGAGCAGAAGGATTTGTTCCTTTAGAATGCAATAGCAAAAGAAGCCCTTATCAACACCCTATTTGATAGTGAGTTTTCAGAGATAAAGAAAGTAGACACAACCTACAAGATATGGAAGCACCTAGAAGACATATTTGAAGGAGATAAACAAGAAAAGGATGCGTGCAAAAAAAATTGGAAGAAAAGATACAATGCATTAGAGATGCTACCTGAAGAGAACATTAGAGCTTACAACTAAAGGATTAATGAAGCAGTTGCAGGAATTAGGAACAATGGTGGAGAGATCTCAGAAGAAGACATTATGGATAAATTGATGACCACACTCACAAAAGAGTATGAAAAAAAGATCAACATAGTTGATGCAACCATGCAGGTTACATCAAATTTCAAAAGAGAGACCTTGATCAACAAAATTTCAGCCTTTGAGATTTCAAGATTGAAGACAGGACCAAAAAGTGAAACAACCTTCAAAGCATCAGTCCATGGTAAGAAATCTGAAAACACTTCTAGTAATTTTGATGATGATGATGAAGAGAAAATACTAGATGATTTCATTCCTATGATTGCTAAAAGAGAAAAGAAAGGAAAGGGGAAGTATGAAGGTCAATTGCCATTTAAATTATTTTCATGTAATAAGATTGGTCACTTTGCATCTAAGTTTCCTACAAGAGTTAAAAGATACCAGAATAACTACAAGCCTAAGTATACAAAGGAATGATATTATGATGGAGATGGAGTATTAGATGAAGAATCAATAGAAGAATAAATTGGATTCATTTCTCTTGAAGATGAAAAGGATTCACAAGAATTATCTCTGATTTCACAAGTTGATATTAGGATAGATTGAATCATTGATAGTGGTTGCTCACATCACATGACAAGAGACAAAGATAGATTTGTTCATTTGGACAGATAAAAAGGAGGCATGGTTAGATTTGGAGATAACACTCCCAAAGCTATCATTGGTAGAGGAGCCATCACCTTGGATGGAAAGAATAGTACTGATGATGTTCTTTATGTTGATGGTTTGAAACATAACCTACTAAGTGTTGGATAGTTACTTGAAAAAGGTTACATATTGGAATTCAATGGAAACAAGTGTATCATTAACAACAAAGAAGGAGAAATGATTGCATCAGGATTGAAGACCAAAGGTAATGTTTTTTAGCTTAATCTAGAAGCAAGTTGTTTTGTTGATAAAGTAGATGCCATTTGGTTGTGGCACAAAAGACTATGTCATATCAAGTTTGATAACATAGTAAAGACTAGTAATGTTAAGGCAGTAAGAGACCTACCTAGCATAGCAAAGCTAGTTGATACCATCTGTAGGGAATGTGCAATGGGAAAGTATGTAAGGAATTCATCTAGGAGCAAGCATAATCCAACAGAGAACAAGTTGGATCTGATTCATACAGACCTATGTGGATCAACTCAAACAAGAACATACTATGGTGAAAGGTATTTCATTTTGTTTGTAGATGACTATTCTAGAATGATGTGGGTTACGTTCTTGAAAGATAATTCAAAAGCATTTGAGAAGTTCAAAATATTCAAAGCTAAGGTTGAGAATGAATCTAGAATAAAGATAAAGTGTCTAAGATCGGATAGTGGAGGAGAATTCACCTCTGATAGATTCTATGAGTACTACGAAGAACATGGCATAAAAAGATAGTTAAGTGCACCTAGAACACCTCAGAAAAATGGGATTGCAGAAAGAAGGAACAAGATTATCCTTGATACAACGCGCACCATCATGATTGAAGGAAAAGTTGCACACACCTATTGGAGAGATGTGGTCAATATAGCAGTCTATACAATCAATAGAATAAAATTAAGGCCTAGCCCAGACAAGACACCTTATGAGCTATGGTTTGGTAATGTTCCCATAGTAAAATAATGTAGAATCTTTGGAAGAAAGTGCTACATCAAGAGGGATGAAGCAATAGGCAAGTTTGATGCAAGAAGTGCTGAAGGTATTTTTCTTGGTTACTCTACTAAAAGTAAAGCTTATAGATGTTTTAACTTGAGATTAAAGAAAATCATTGAAAGTGATCATGTTAAGATTGATGAAAATTTTATGGTTCAAGAAAGATATCATGATTACTCACCTATGATTGAAGAAGAACCCAGACCTTCCACTAGTGAGACAGTTGTTGAAGAGATGTTTGACAGTATCAATATATTGTTCAATGACCCTGAAACAAGTCAAGAGGAAAATTAGAAGAAAGATGAGTCAGTTTCACCTAAAGCTCCAAAGTATACATCTAGATATAACTCTAAGGATTACATCATTGGAGATCAGAGAAGAAAAGTCACAACAAGATTAAAAACAAATAATTTAGAAAGTAATGAGGTGGTATGTTTACTATCTCAGATTGAACCTCTAAGTGTTGAAGATGCATGTAATGATTTAGATTGGCATGATGCTATGAAAGAGGAACTAGATCACTTTATCAAGAATGATACTTGGCAACTAGTCCCAAGACCAACTGATAAGAATGTGATTGGAACAAAATGGATATTCAAAAACAAGATAAATGAAGATGGTGCAGTAGTAAGAAATAAAGCAAGGTTAGTATGTAAGGGATATGCACAGAGAGAAGGCATTGATTATTCAGACACATTTGCACCTGTGAGAAGATTAGAAGCTATTAAGTTGTTTCTAGCTTATGCAATAGTCAAAAAATTCAAAGTCTATCAGATGGATGTCAAGTTAGCATTCTTGAATGGAGAATTGAAAGAAGAAGTATACATTGAGCAGCCAGAAGGATTCACCTTATCAGACAGACCTGACATGGTATGTAGATTGAAGAAGGCCCTCTATGGACTTAAGCAAGCCCCTAGAGCTTGGTATGAGAGACTGGATGGATATCTAACAAATATTGGATTCAAGAAAGGAGTAACAGATTGTAATCTATTCATAAGAGAGACATATAAAGGTTTACTACTTGTTGCTATATTTTTTGATGACATTATCTTTGGAGGCAATGAAAAACTTAGTGCTGAATTTGCTAAAGAGATGCACAAAAAAATTGAGATGAGCATGATTGGACCTATCAAATACTTTTTGGGATTGAATTTGCACCAGACAGAGAAAGGTATTTTCATTAATCAGTCCAAGTATGTGAAAGAGATATTAAAGAAATTCAAAATGGATGATTGCAAGCTAGTAGGGACACCTATGATAACTAGATGCAAGCTTACAAAAGAAGATGATTCACCGGAAATAGATATAACATTGTACAATTCTATGATTGGAAAACTTATTTATCTTACTCAAACCAGACTAGATATTTCCAATGTAGTTGGCATTGTTGGAAGATTTGCAGCAGAGCCTAAACAAAGTCATCTCATGGAAGTAAAAAGAATATTTAGATACTTGCAAGGCACTATAGATTATCATCTATCGTATCCCAATTCAAAAAATATTGAGCTTCATGTATATACTGATGTAGATTGGGTAGGATGTGTTGATGATAGAAAGAGTACATCAGGAGGAGGAGTGTTTTTTGGTGATAGATTTGTCACTTGGACAAGTAAGAAGAAAAATTGTATCTCTCGGTCAACAACAGAAGCATAGTATGTTGCAGCAGCCCTGAATTGTTCTACAATTGTTTGTATCAAGAAAATGATAAAGGATTTTGGAATTCAGATTGACTATCCTATTATCATACATTGTGATAACACTAGCACTATCAATATGTCAAAGAACCCTATGATGCATGCAAAGACAAAATACATTGAGATCAAGTATCACTTCCTAAGAATGAAAGTAGTAGAGAAATAAGTTAAGTTGGACTATGTGAGTACTAAAGATTAGATAGTAGACATATTCACTAAGCCCTTGCCAAAGGATACTTTTGAGTATCTCAAGGAGAAGTTGGGAGTAATTCCCTTCCCTGATTCTACTTAGAAGAAAGAAGAAATAGCATCAGTCTTCAGGGACTGATGGATGGTTGACTAATCTACCTCAAGAGTAGTACCGGTGTTTAAACTATTTGACACCCTTTTCCATTGATGTCAAAGGGGGAGTAATATATAGTCATGAAAAATAGATGTAAAAGGAGTAATATACTAAGGGGTGTATGGTGAAAATGTGACCACACTTCTATGAATCATTACATGCAAGGGAACTCAAGAATAAGGCCTCACAAATCGATCCATAGCTCCCTAGGCATGGAGTGCAAGGGTTTTAAGAATGCTCTCAGCTAGAGCTATTTAGCCAATAACCTTGCTAGTAAACCATGCAATGGGAGATTCAATGAAGACAAGGGCAAGAATGCCAATATCCCCAAGAATCAAATGAAATGCAATGCAATGCAAGCTAGCTAAGAATGAAGATGCAAGCTAAGCTATGGAAATGAAAGTACAATGCAAGCTAAGCTATGAAAATGAAAGATGCAAGAAATGAAATCTAACTATGAAGCAAGAAAGCCATGATGATGCAAGAATGAAGACAAGAAGATAGAGTGTTGATGAAGATCCAAGATGAATGCCAACAATGCTCCAAATCTTCAAACCCTAGATGCAAGAATATCTCCAAAAGCTCCAAGATGACCTAGAAAACCTGTAGCATGGCAATAACATAAAAATTGTGTGTGCAAATGAGGAAGAGAGCTCTCCTTTTATAGGGAATGAAAAAGGAATGGGCCATGGAGATTAAGAGGCAAAAGATTTAATCAACGGTGGAGCTTAAAAGAGGAGCAATCCATGTGCACAAGTATCCTCCAATAGGAAAATAAGAGTTGACTTTTGTGTCCATATGAGACAAAAAGTACTTTTCTCTTTTTATAAAATAAGAATAATGCTTTATTTGTGCAACTTAGGATAAGAGGAAAAGTGGGAGCTTTTTATTTATTAAAAGGGGAGGAAATATTCCTTTTAATAAATAAAGACTTAGGATAAGATGGTTAGCCCATAGAAAATAATTGAATAAATGATAGAACTAGGATTTGATCAAGAACAAGCAATTTATGATTTAGCAAAAGGGGTTAATAGTCTAGGTGACCATTTTTAGGTGTATACATTTGCCCCTCTTTGACTAATGTGTGATCGATCTGGGAACACATGTAGTCAAAGAATGAAGTTGAAATGTGAGATCGATTTGGGATCACAAAGCAACTCAGATCAGCCAAGAAAGCAAGAGATAGCCAAGAAGGCAAGCAAATAGCGATCTGACTCCAAAGAATGAAGTGCAGAGAGATAGCAAATCCTGCATGGTCAGCTTGGTAGCGACAGTACTGAACACTTAGGAAAGAGATAACCAATAAGATATGATGTGTCTGCCCCCTCGGGATCAAAAGCGAAATTCAGGTAGAGGGAATGCAGAAGCAAGAGAGACATGATCAAATCACTAGAAATCATAATCGAAGAAAGAGAATAGAATAACCATCAAGCAGTGAAGATATGCCCCACACATGGGACCCGGGGCACGAACCAAGTGGTCCCTCAACCCGGAAACACCGCGGAGGGGGATTTGAACTTGGGATTTGAAAGTGAATGAAAGACTAGAAGTTTGAAAGAGATGGGGATGAAGAGGTTATGATGCCCCAGCGAAGATCAAAGGATCAGGCCTCAAAAGGTTAGCCAACTGTGTGGAAAAAGGAGAAAGGGTCAAGGTGAATGTGGATTTCGGCTTGGATCCCGAAATGAAGAGAAAATGATGTGAGATGAAAGACAAGAAAGTGAAAGACATGATCGGGAAGAAGCGAAAGGTGAGCGCAACTGATTAACAAGTCCATGAAAAATGAAAGGAGAGCTCTCTCCATATGCAAGATGCAAAACTAAAATAACATGAACCTAAGAAATGCAAGCTACATGAAAAGTGGTTTACTTGCAAGGTTACAAAGTCAATAGACATCTAATATTCATCATCAAGAGTTATTGGTAGCGTCGTAAGATCATACAATACACACTAGCATAACTATGTGAATATGAATATGATCTTTATCAGATAGGAATGTGGAAATATCATCTAGGCATCAAAGACATGTAGGTCAAGATGACTAGCACAGTGAGATTACCTAAGTTTAATATAGCAAGATTATACTCACATCGAGACACAAGGAAAGTCAAGATGGCTACAAGTATGCACTTGCATGAAACAGTCAAGGATAATACCTTGTAGGTCCATAGTGTCAAGTAAGACCAGCATAAATGCTCATGACAGTGAGGACCAACAAAATATACCCACAAGCAGATAAAGAAATAAAACATGTTCTCATACCCTCAGTCTTCTAGCTATGCATCATTGAAAATGATCATAGGGGGAGAACACTCAGCAAAGAAATCATCATAGACAGCACACAAAGAAATAAAGTTGAACAAATCTCAGCAAGTCAAGTGCGTGTGTGTAGGTCATAGAGTCAAACTTTGAGTATTGCATCTACAAATGAGAAATATCGCATCATACTAGACTGCAGGTAGGACATCTGATAAGTGTTGAGAAACACTCGATGCAAGGGTAGTGTTGAAAAACACCATTGGGGTGGTGTTGAAAAACACCATTGGAACCAAGTTGCCCAAGAAACCCAGACGCACAAAGAGACCCAAGATAAGCTTAAAACAATGTATGCCCCTAGACTAAGACAAGAGTCAATTCCAGGCTAGGAGAGGCAAAGCGAGAAGTGGAGCGAAGGAGAGCCACGCAAGACTGATAGACATAGGTGCAAAGGGTCTCAAGCAGTGCCCGTTTCTAGGTTTTCACCACTTGATAGATTTATTGCAATTTTTTCAGGACCTTTTATAATTTTTTTTGTATTTTTGCTACCAAGGCGCCTATTTCCAGGTTTTCACCAAGGCACTTTTTCTATTTTTTTTGAATTTTTTGAATTTTTTGATTTTTTTTGGTGAGACATCAAAGCGCCTATTGCTAGGTTTTCACTAGGATGCTCATTTTTTCAATACTTTATATGCTTTTTAGGTTTTTTTTTCAGCATCATATATGATTTTTTTTTTGTAATTTTTTCAGGATCATAAAGTATATACAAGGAATGCCCCAGACAGGAACGGGCATTAAAGATCTGCTTCCTTTGATGTAGAGAACTGATAGGCCCCAGGCCCAAATGCTATAGCTGTGATGATAGGAGGTCTCAACCAGTTCGACCAATAATAACTAACCCTAAGCAATGTTTGAGTTAGTGGAGGATCATTAGAATGTGATCCACATATGCCATCGTGGATTTCAGCTAGTACTTTTTTTGACTCCTCTATTTCTAGACACTTAAGGAGAGTTCCATCTAGACCCTTCCTATACAAGCCACCAGAGACAAAGGCAAAGTGTAAGGGATGGCGGAAAGAATGGCATGGAGGAGTATGAGGTGGAAGACATGAAAAGATGGTAGGATTGTAAGATTTGTGAGCAGGATAGCGTAATTCGTCCACCAGGAACTTGAAGTGAAATTTATGCTTTTTCATTTGTAAGATGGATGTCGAAGCAACCAAGGCATTAGCAACTTTGTTCTCAGCTCTAGGAATGGGCTGAAGTATAATAGATATGAGATCATGCTTGAAGTAGTGCACCATTTTTTTGTAGAGAATCAACTTCTCATCTTTTATTTTGGAGTCATTATTTTTGAGCAAATTTTTATCTTTACTTTTCTTAGGTTCAGATACCGCCACAATGTGGTTTTCGCCATCCAACCATTGCTCTTTTCTTTTGACTTGATGACTGTGATGCTTGATTTCTGATTCAATCTTTTTTGTTGCTAGTTTGCTGGTGGAAGAAGTAACAGGTGTTGATGCAAGATGAAATGAAGTGACTGGTTCAATAGCATTTATGCGAGGGATGTCATCTCTGGTGACAAGAGAGGTTGAGCCTATAGGGTAGGCTCCAAAAGTAGCTAGATCTAGAGTTGTCATAGAAGGACCAACATAGTCTAGTAAGGCAATACGGGGAACAAACTCATCAGACCCTACACGAGACTCATCAACTATGTCAGGTGGGTTACAAGAGGTATGAACCACATCAACATCCATATCTATCATGGGAGGATCTTCTGGAAGAGGCTTAAGATGCCGAGAAGTAGAGATACTCATGTCATTATGTGAGAGATCACCTCTTTGTAGTAGTCGTGCAATGTTGTGACGTTGTCTATCATAGTGCAATGATTCTTTAGGAACATAGGTTCTAGACATAGAAGACTCAACAATATCATCAGTAGGCATACATGCTTCCCCCCAAAGAAGTGAAGTAGAAGGAAGATCATCTCCCGTGTGAGCCATAGTGTGTAGTGGTGACTCATCTGTATCTGTGTCTGAATTACTGAGCATGGGAGTATTTCTGGAATCTTCTCTATAGATCCATTCTTGAATAGCTTGTTCTTCTCTTTCTTCTTCTAAAGGAATGGATGAAGGAACAAAAGTATCAAAGATCACCATAGCAGAAGTGGAAGGCTTCATGTGATCAGAAGGTCTCCCATATGACCTAGGAGAAACAGGTATAGAAGCAAAGGAACCCAGTTTATATTCACCCATACCAAGGCTCATCATCTTAAATGATTTCTTAGCAGCAACTAGAGACGTACTAGGATCAACAGAAGGTTCATTGTGAGGAACAAATTTTTCAGCAGCAGCAAGAGCATTAATAGCAATAGTATGGTCTCTAGAAATCACAACTTCAGTGCCATTGTATGGAAATTTGACACATTGATGATAAGTGGAAGGAACAGCTTGCATGTCATGGATCCAAGGACGACCCAAAATAATGTTATATGCAAGTGGGATGTCCAATACTTGGAAGCTAATATCTTTCGTGACAGGGCCCACTCGGATAGGCAGCGTGACAAGACCTTTGGAAGATCTTTCCACTTCATCATAAGCTTTTATAGTAATCTTCTTCTTGGAATCCACAGCCAATTCTGACAAACCCAATTGTTGTATGACATTGAAAGAAACAATATTTAACCCTGCACCATTGTCTATCAGGACTCGGCGGACTCGGGTATTGTAGACTAGAACTTCAATGTGTAAAGCTAGATTATGAGGGTGAGCAATAGATATGTCATCTTCTGCAGAAAAGGAGAGAGATAGCAGAGATGAAATGTGGTTGACCATAGCCTGAAATTGATCTGGATCAATGTCATTGGGAACACGTGTTGTATGTAGAGCCTCATCAAGAATCTCTCTATGTGAAGGGGATAACCGAAGCAACTGAAGGATAGATATCTGTGCTGGTGTCCTTTGTAAATGTTGGACAAGATCATAGCTAGGGGTGGTTGAAGGAGCCACTTGTTTGGAAGGAAAAGCTTGCTTGGGATCTTGCGCAGTTTTAAGGACAATCTTGGCTTGCCCCCTAGTAACAGCATTCAGTGTCTCACTTCGGGAAGATGAACTACCACATGTTTGCAAGAATAACTTTGGCTTACCATGATTGGTGTTATTATCATCTTGAGACCTCATCATTAGAACACTCTCAATGGGCTCTACCATGTTAATCACAAGCGTATTAGAAGGATACGTGTAATTGATCTTGGCATCATGATTCTTCTTATGTGTTTGAGAGGTTTCCCCCTTATCATGCTTAGGTAGAGGATCTTTGAAAGTTGTGTGATCAGAATTTTTAGTTAAGCCATCAGTGGAGATTGTGCCATTCTCAATAAGATCCTGAATATCATCCTTAAGCCTAAAACAATTGTCTATTGGATGTCCCTTGTTTCTGTGATAATGGCAGTAATGATCCTCTCTCCACCAATCAGGCTTATTTATCGGATCCCAGTTACCAGGTTTATCAGGAAGCGTAAGATATCCATTGTCAACCAAAGTCTTAAGGATCACATCATAAGGTTCTGCCAACTTGGTATAGACTCGCTTTCGAAATGACTTCTTAGGCTTATCTGCATATTGAGGTTTAGGAGCACTGTGAGCGTTGGCAACTTCTTGTTGTTTTGCTGCATAGATAGCATTGGAGAGATTGAAAGCAGGCTCTTTAACTTTAGGAGCATCAACAACCCCATCATTAACAACATACTTGTTCTTATTCCAAGGTTTGTTCTTGTCTTTACCATTGCCTTTAGCATCTTTATTAATAACAATATCCCCTTTTCTTATAGCTACATCCTCAATTCAATATGCACTTTCAACCATGTCATTGAAAGAAGGGAATAGTTGTTTCCTTAGATCATAATATAGCTCAGGCACCAGAGTGTTGACAAAAATGTCAATCTTTTCTCTTTCAGCTAGCTGACGAGGATATCGAGAATATAATGACCTCCAACGTTGTAAGTAAGTTGAAAATGGCTCACCTTGATGTTGTCTTAGATTACCGAGATCTATCACAGTGACAGGTTGTTGGATGTTGTAAGAGTACTGCTGGGTAAACCGCTGAGCTAACTCATCAAAAGTCTTAAGCGGTGGTGTCAATTTCGCAAACCATTCCAAAGCTTGGCCTCTTAAGCTTCGAGGGAATAAGCGTAGAAGATATGTGTCTTCATGAAGAAAGTCCATACTAAGAGCATTAAAGTGACGCACATGGTCATGGGGATCACCATTTCCATCATACTTGTCATATTTGGGAACCTCAATATCCCTAGGAAATGGGACCATGTATAGACTTTTATCAAAAGGAAGAGCACAAATTGATTCTACAAAAGAGACCTTTGGAGTCTCTCTTTCTAATGCCATTTGGGTAAGGTGTTGATTTGTCTGACGTAATTCTTCTTGAAGGACTTCCAATTCAGTTGGTACTCTTTGTTGGACAATTTGTCTGACATCATAGCCGGGAGGAAGCTTGTATCCTCTAGAAGTCATATATTGAAAATATTGATCGCCATTACGCTCTAAAAGCTTATGCATCATTCATTGGAAATCCACATCTTGTTCACATCTCATAAGATCCTCACTAGAAATCTCATCATTAGCCTCTGCCTCATGTTGAGAGGGAGGAGGTCTAGGTGGTGAAGAAGGCATAGCAAAAGTTGGCCTTGGAGGAGATCTTGGTGGCGTGTTGTTGTCATTGTTGCCATTGTTAAAAAGAGGTCTATGCTCATGATTACTAGTCTCAGGTTGCTCATGAAATGTCCCTCTATAAGCCATGCGCCTAGTAGCATCCATCCTTTGTTGATTGTGTTCTTTGTCTAAGCGCGCTTGATTATCCTTACGCTCAAAGTGTTCTTGCAAGAGTTGAAACTTTTCTTGTTCAGTCAAAGTGAGTGAGACACTGTCTATGTTTTTGGGGGTCTTGAATGCAGAAAAGAGGAAACCTCCTTTATACCATGGTGTAGCCTTAGAATTCTCAAATTGGTCAGAACTAGAACTGTTGTTGCTAATGGGTGCTTTTGAACATCTAGTTGGAGAAGGTAACTGTGTATCATTGAAAGGAGGATGACTCTCCTGCTCAAATTGAGACCGAGTTGTAACCGGCATGAAAAGAGATGTTGGTTGACTAATAGAATGAGGCAAAGTTTCTCAGATTTGAGATAAGAAAAGCTAATAAAGATCACTTGTCAAAGTAGAACAATAGAGAGATGACTCGTCAAAAGTGCTCAAGTACTTACAGCAATCATTTGACTAAAGTCGAGCAGCGAGCAAGAAGCTCAATAAGCAAGTAGCTAGAGAGGTAACCGTGATGCGACAAGTGATCAAGAGTAGCATTTGTTAAGCTCAAATCCAATAGTTTTAGCTCATTTGTTTCAGTCTAGAACAAATCTAAACATGTAAGTAACAAACCAGTTTCAAGTAAGAACAGAAAAGAACACTCTACAGCAGGTTAAAGTGCAAGTTTAGCAACTCCGAATTGTAGCAATGACAGGACAGTAGAAATGACTCAGGATTCTTGGTTGAGGGTATGCAAGGATACTTCAATATCATATGACTCTTGACCAGTGAATGTGAAAAACTCAGTTTTGAAGCGCTTGGACCACATTTGTAGATTGAACAGTGCAATTTCTCAGTTTGACAAGCAGTAGCAATAGATAAAAGACAGGTTTGCAAACAGTATGGGATCAAACATGTCATAAAACACTTGAAACAAGGGCAAAAGCAACCTTGCCAAGACAAGCACTTGTGATATCAAAATAGAGAACCTTATGAATGCTACCGTGTGTTTGAATGTTGAGAACATTTACATTGGTATAGCACAATCGAAGACAATTCAAGCAATTACTACCTAGAAGGACAAGGCTCATTACTTAGCAACGTGGCCCACAACTTGATGCTCCCTTGCCTCACACCAAGTGGTTTCCCACAAGAGATATTGGTGTTGTCATGGAAGTGTCAAAAACACAACCAAAGGAACACATATGGTGAGTGTCTTGGGGTGATCCGGGTAAGTCCACTTGGATCAATCCTTGCACCAAGAAGCTAAGCGGCTAAAATAGGGTGGCCTCTATCTAATGGTTCATAGTAAGGGTTTCCGTTCATAGCACCCCTCTTGCTCCTCATAAAGGACTAGGACCTTGCGGCCTCAAGAGTACCTTAAGCATTCTTGCTTAATGCTTTCCTCATGGTCACAATCCCACAAGTTACTCACATCAAGCGAAGATAAGTACTATGTCTACCAAAGTTTTGTGTCCTCGATAGCCTTGAGATTATAGTGAGTTGGAATCACTCATCACCAAGAAAAATGATGACAAGGTTGTCCCCACTTGGGTCGTTCCTCTTGATTGCTCAAGAGCAGGCCCGCTAAAGGATCCTAAGCTAAACAAAGAGTGGATTAATTCTTGAGGTTCAAGGTTTTTGATTCACCACAAGGGTGAAGAGCATACTCCCCTATCTCAAAAATTTCTCCCAAACACACCAAGAAAAGATTCAATTACCCCCTTGCTTTCAAAATCCCAAGATGGGTCAAGATTTCTGTTTCACCACAAGGGTGAAGAGCATACTCTCCTACCACCTCAAAATTTCTACAACAAGGTATTAAGTGCCTATGAAAGGAAACAACTAGTATATGCCGCACTTAATAAAGAAAGCAATTAAACAAGCACTTGATTTGGTTTTTTTATGCTTAGGGCAGCCCTGCAAAAACCATTAGTAGCCCTCTTTGACATGCGATTTTAGCAAATTTCAAGCAAGAAGCACCTACAACCACAACTTGACAAGAGAACAAGCAAACAAGATATGCAATATATATCCAATTTATGCAAACCCTAAAGTTAGATCTGAAAATCAATTGTTAGGAGCAATGATAACCAGCAAATAATCCAAATGATAACTCATATCATGCAATGAACAATGAAAAATAAGTGCATACCCATCACAAAATTTTATTTTTTTTGCATTTGACCTAGTCAACAAGATCTAATTTTTACCACATGAATTCGGACCCTAAACTCAAAATGCAGAAAAAAGACCTCTGTCAAAAAATAGAGAGCTTTCCAAAAATATAAAATTTTTAGAAAAATCTCTTCATTTGTGCCCTAAAGAGCCATTTTACCAAAACAGACCAGATTTTATAAATCAACCAAATGAGCTATGATATGATTTCTAAATTAAAAACACAGTGAATGGACCCCCTGTAAAATTTGAAGACCTTTCCAAAAATATAAAAATTTCCAAAAAATATGCTGATTTGCGCCAAAAATTGATTTTTTATGAAAAATAAAGAAAAAATCATAAAAAATACAAATTACCTCTTAAAATTCTAAATTTTTTTTTGGAGCTTCTCTGATATGTCATCAACCTAAAAAAAAATTTTCAGACCAGAACACCAAGCTTTTTGGGAGATATGGTCAAATCTTTCAAATCTAGGGTTTTTTTCATCTCCAAACAAATCTGCAGAAGGGTTAGCTCCAAAAATAATCAAAACAAGCATGCAAGATGTGGGTTGCCCCACGGTGGGCACCAAAAATATATGGTGAAAATGTGACCACACTTCTATGAATCATTACATGCAAGGGAACTCAAGAATGAGGCCTCACAAATCGATCCATAGCTCCCTAGGCATGGAGTGCAAGGGTTTTAAGAATGCTCTCAGCTAGAGCTATTTAGCCAATAACCTTGCTAGTAAACCATGCAATGGGAGATTCAATGAAGACAAGGGAAAGAATGCCAATATCCCCAAGAATCAAATGAAATGCAATGCAATGCAAGCTAGCTAAGAATGAAGATGCAATCTAAGCTATGGAAATGAAAGTACAATGCAAGCTAAGCTATGAAAATGAAAGATGCAAGAAATGAAATCTAACTATGAAGCAAGAAAGCCATGATGATGCAAGAATGAAGACAAGAAGATAGAGTGTTGATGAAGATCCAAGATGAATGCCAACAATGCTCCAAATCTTCAAACCCTAGATGCAAGAATATCTCCAAAAGCTCCAAGATGACCTAGAAAACCTGTAGCATGGCAATAACATAAAAATTGTGTGTGCAAATGAGGAAGAGAGCTCTCCTTTTATAGGGAATGAAAAAGGAATGGGCCATGGAGATTAAGAGGCAAAAGATTTAATCAACGGTGGAGCTTAAAAGAGGAGCAATCCATGTGCACAAGTATCCTCCAATAGGAAAATAAGAGTTGACTTTTGTGTCCATATGAGACAAAAAGTACTTTTCTCTTTTTATAAAATAAGAATAATGCTTTATTTGTGCAACTTAGGATAAGAGGAAAAGTGGGGGCTTTTTATTTATTAAAAGGGGAGGAAATATTCCTTTTAATAAATAAAGACTTAGGATAAGATGGTTAGCCCATAGAAAATAATCGAATAAATGATAGAACTAAGATTTGATCAAGAACAAGCAATTTATGATTTAGAAAAAGGGGTTAATAGTCTAGGTGACCATTTTTAGGTGTATACAAGGGGGAGTAGTATTCAGTTATGAAAGCAGTTCAATTGAGGAAATAGAGAATGTTGAAGAATATTGTAGTAGATGGAGGATTCATCCTTGGGGGAGTTTTGAAGAGGAAATGGAGAATGTTATAAAAGAAATGTTCATTTGGGTTGGTGGTGTTTTTCATTCCATATGTTACCATCAATGCCAAAGGGGGAGATTGTTGGAGATTTGCTAGCAAGCTAGTGCTAACAGTATGTTTGTCATTGATGACAACATATGGTAAGTAGCATGGCTGAAAGACTTATGCAGTAAGCTTCTAGTATATATAGCATGGACATGTTGTTGACATGATATCATGGATGTAGAGGTTAACTATTAGTACAGACAATTAAATAGTAGCTTGTGTTAGCAGTGTTCCTGACAGAGTTACAGGCAGTGTTCTATGAATGATTATCTGTAAAGTTATCATGGATCCTTTCGCATTTGGATATGTAATGGATACATGTTAGTGATATTACATTCATGGACGCAGAGTCTGATGATTAGTAGAAGTGAAGTTATATAGTCACTATTCACCAAAAGCAATTTTTTGTGTTTATTCAGAAGAGTTGACAAAGATTATATTGGTTTAGGAGTTGCACCTCTCATTTTGGTATGCACTCTTGGATTAGTGCTTGGAGAAGAGTTAGTAATGTTCGGTTAAGAGTGCATGATGTAATTCAGCTTGAGGAGAAAGTTTCAGTTACTTTGGTAGAACCGATAGTGTGTAGTATGCGTCTACATTTGTTAATATTGGATAGGTCCCAGAATGTGTTGTGTGCTTAGTAGAGCTGACATAATTATTATTGGAGTATGTTATGGTTTCTCTAATATGATTTCAAGGTGGTTCTAATAGGTCGACTTGATTATATCATTTAGTGGAAAGATATTTATACACAGTCATTTGTGATTGCTATGGCATGGTTCAAAGTTGATTGTGAGGAGAAAAGAAGAGTGTGTGAAGTGTTGAGCCATCAGAAAAAGATCTATGTTACCAAGTAAAGTGTTTGTGCTATACATTGGAACTGATCCAGATAGTAGGCCAAAGCACAATTCACCCATATCCAAATATAGTGTGTATCTATTATTCAGAAGGTTGTAGCCTTCACCCCTTTGAGCAGTGTGCTCTCGGATAGTGCATCCTCACCCCTAACAGGGTTAATTATAAAAGACTCCTAACTAGGTCCGACCCTTGACCAGGTCACTATGCTAAATATATTATAAAGAAACTCCTAACAGGGTTAAGGATCTTCTAACAAGGATCATAAAACACTAGTGTAGATTATTAGTGTGTGTCAATTCCCATTAGGGTTTTTACCTATTTGGGTTTTCCCATAACTAAAATATTTGTGTTGTGTTCAAGTGTTCTCTCATTGTGTTTATGCTTTATGTTTAAGTATACTTAATTGGATAAAGAATTGAATCTTGTAGATAACTGATTCACACCCCCCCTCTCAGTTATCTCTTGGGACTGTTCCTAACACTTGCTACTATAACTATGAATTTTTGGAGCCAAGAGAATGGTCTACAAAAATAAAAAATTCAAAACCCAGAACCCAAACGAGAACCATAAGAAAAGAGAGAAGAAGATAATATATAGACAAAAGAAGGAAATTGGATTTGATCTGATGCTACCACAAGTTCCTCTTCAATCTACCCTAAATATATACTCTTCTTTGTACCACCTTTTAAAATCCCCTTTGATACTTCCCATGTAGTACCTTCCTTATTTGTGTTTAGCTTCCTTTATTTTATCTGGAGATATGAAAACTTATCCTTTTTTGAAATTCAAATTCTCACCCATTTCTAGCCTGGTCAACCATGGTGGACTTGGTCAATTTCCCTCTAACTGCCACATGGAAGCTTACGATTTGCCCTTGGATCTAGTTGTGCACTATCTTAACATCCATTTTGGCCATCACATCACCTTTCTTACTTGATCAACCCCACCATGTGTCACAATCTTGTGATACCACACAGTTTCCCTTTCCTCAACATTTTGATCATAAGATTAAAGGATCATAGCATCTGTCACTCCTAGTCCCACATTCTATTTATCACATGTGCCATGTGGTATCCTCTAACTGGTCAACCCGAACACCTTGACCATCTTAGTGCTGACATTTTTCCATATGTCACTATCCTACAAATATTTTCATCTCTTTGTTAACCAAGATCATAGGATCATGGAAATTTACCACGTGTCACCATCAGGCCCACATTCACCTTGAGTGCACTCACCACATGTCACCTTTTCATGATCCCGTAATATAACTAAAAAACCTCCACCTAGATTGTGTGATTTCTAGGTGACACCATGTGTCACCATGGATCCACCTCACTACCTTGAGCTTCATACCATGTTGCACCATTTAGTTTACTGTCAACTTTCCACATTATTTTTGAGTTAGCATCTTCATCACTTAGGCCTCGACATGTATCAAGATATCTCGGTCCTGCAGTCATTATCTCTCTTGCAACTTCTTTTGTGGGATCATGAAAGATGTCAATTTTTTCACTTTTTAACCACCTTTACTCACTACCCTCTTCCACATGGTAAGTTTTGATTTGTTCTTGTTAACCATAGACACGAACCCACAAAATATTCCTCTCATTTGTTGTGAGTTATATGTCACCAAGTTTTCTTCGTGCACAAGAAAGTTTTCAAAAAGCCTTCACACCTTTGGAAAGTTAATGGGTGAGTGTTTGTATATAAAAATAGAAGCTTTGACTACTAACCCATAAATGTGGGACAATCCCACTAAATCACTTTATACCCACACACATCTAGAACTCTACAATACTTCTATGAACTACACATGTGCCTTTATAAATATTCATTCTACAATAAGGCATGTCTTGGTAGAATCTAGAGTGAGAGATTTAAATATTTGAATCTTCCAATTTTATTCTATCCTACAATTGGGCATGTTAATAAATAATAATCTGCATTCCAATTGATTTGATAAAAATATCACATGAACTCCTGGGAGGTAGTAACTTGGAACACTGTCACATCAACATATCAAAATTATAAAATGAGAACTGGTACCTCAAGACCTCCTATAGGGTGAAAGATATAGATTCCTCAAAATGACTACCTATAGGTGCACACACTAGAAATTTAGAAAATCTGAATAAGTTTCAAAGTGCGGATTTGCATCAAACACCCTCAATTGGGTAGATGCAAAATACATCAAAACTAATTATGGGGGTGTGAAAAATAGATGATATGCTATGTGATACACAATGAATGCATCCAAAAGTTAGTACCTCATGACACTTAACATGGGAAAAAATATTTCAACCACCAACTAGGTGTGTTAATTTGTTTTATACTTAGGGACAAATGCATATTACATGCTAGCTAGAATTGATACTTCACAAAACCACTTCAATCTACAAACTAGGAACCATGAATGAAAAAATTGTTGGAGATTTGCCAACAAGCCAGTACTGATTGTATGTTTGTCATTGATGAAAACATATGGTAAGTAGCATGCATGGAAGACTTATGTAGTAAGCTTTGAGTATATGTAGCATGGACATGTTATCAACATGATATCATAGACGCAAAGGTTAATTGTTAGTACATATAGTTATATAGCAACTTGTGTCAGCAGTGTTCCTAACAAAGTTACAAGAAATGTTCTGAGTGTCTGTCCGTATAGTCATCATCGAGCCTTGTGCCTTTGAATATGTGATGAAGATATGCTAGTGATGTTACATTCATGAATACAGAGTCTGATGATCAGTAGAAGTGAAGTCATACAGTTGTTATTCACCATTAGCAGTTTCCTATGTTTAATCAGAAGAGCCGACATAGATTTTATTGGTACAAGAGTTGCACCTATCATATCAGTATGTGCCCTTGGATTAGTGATGAGAGAAGAGTCAAGAAGGTTTTTCTAAGAGCGCATGATGCAATTAATCTTGAGGAGAAAGCTTCAGTTAATTTGGTAGAGCCGATAGTGTGTAGCGTGCATCTACATTTATTAATATTGGATAGGTCCCACATTGTGTTGTGTGCTTAGTAAAGCTGACATAAGTATTATTGGAATGTGTTATGGTTTCTCTAATATGATTTCAAGGTGGTTCTAATAGGCCAACTTGATTATATCATTTGGAGGAAAGATATTTATAGGAAGTCATTTGTGATTGCTAAGGTATGGTTCAGAGTTGAGAGTGGAGAGTAGAGTAGAGTGTGTGAAGTGTTGAGCCATCAACAAGAGGTCTATGTGACCAAGTAAAGAGTATGTGCTATACATTGGAATTGATCTAGATAGAAGGTCAAAGCATAGTTCACCAAGATCTAGATATAGTGTGTATCTATTATTCAGAAGGTTGTAGCCTTCACCCATTTGAGTAGTGTGCTCTCAGATAGTTCAGCCTCACCCCTAATAGGGTTAATTGTAAAAGATTCCTAATAGGGTCTAACCCTTGACCAGGTCACTGTACTAAATGCATTGTAAAGACAACTCCTAACAGGGTTAAGGATCTTCTAGCAAGGCTCATAATACACTAGTGCAGATTATTAGTGGGTGTCAATTCCCACCGGAGTTTTTACCTATTTGGGTTTCCCCGTAACCAAAATATTGGTGTTGTGTTCAAGTGTTATTTCATTGTGTTTATGCTTTATGTTTAAGTATACTTAATTGGATAAGAATTGAAACTAGTAGATAACTTATTCATCCCCTCCCCCCTCTTAGTTATCTCTTGGGACTATTCCTAACAATTGGTATCAGAGCCAAGTGCCTCAAAGAGAAAGTTTAACAACTTGAGGTTGATCAGATATCATTCTTTAGAAATGACAGTCCTAAGTTTGATGGAGAGAATTATCTTGATTGGAAGAACAAGATGATGACACATTTGTAGTGCATTTCTTTTGAAGTTTTTGAAGTGGCTATCAAAGAAGTTTAGATCCCCTCTCTAGCAGATCTTGCAAAGAATGATGCTACTAGCAAGTAGAAGGATTTGTTCCATCAAAATGAAATATCAAAAGAATCCCTTATCAACACCCTATCTGATAGTGAGTTTTCAGAGATAAATAAAGTAGACATAACCTAGAAGATATGGAAGTAATTAGTAGACATAACCTACAAGATATGGAAGCACTTAGAAGATATGATAGCCTACAATCAAAGGATTAATGAAGCAATTGCTGGAATCAAAAATAATGGTGGAGAAATTTCAGAAGAAGAGATCATGGATAAATTGATGACTACATTGACACCAAAATATGAGAGAAAAATAAACATCCTTGATAAGACTATTCAATTTTAAAAAAACTTCAAAAGAGAAACTTTAATCAGCAAGATTGTTGCATTTGAGATATCAAGTTTGAAGAAAGAGCCTAAAAGTGAGACAACTTTAAAAGCTTCGGTCCATGGTAAGAAATCTTTGAACACCTCTGGTAATTTTGATGATGATGATGATGAAGAAAAAGCTCTAGATGATTTCATTGCTATGATTTCTAAAAGAGAAAAGAAAGGAAAAGGAAAATATGAAGGTCAATTATCATTCAAATGCTTTTCATGTAACAGGATTGGTCACTTTGCATCTAAGTTTCCTACAAGAGTTAAAAAGTTCAAGAATAACTACAAGCCTAAGTATACAAAGGAATGCTACTATGCTGGAGATGGAGTATCAGATGAAGAATCAATAGAAGAAGAAATTGGATTCATTTCTCTTGAAGATGAAAAGAATTCACAAGAGTTAGCACTGATTTCACAAGCTGAAATCAGGACAAATTGGATCATTGACAGTGGTTGTTCACATCACATGATAGGAGACAAAGATAGATTTGTTCATTTGGACAGATACAAAGGAGGCATGGTTAGATTTGGAGATAACACTCCTAAACCCATCATTGGTAGAGGAGCCATCACCTTGGATGGAAAGAATAGCACTGATGATGTTCTTTATGTTGATGGTTTGAAACATAACCTAATAAGTGTTGGGCAGTTGCTTGACAAAGGTTACAAGTTGGAGTTCAATGGAAACAAGTGCATCATTAACAACAAGGAAGGAGAAATGATTGCATCAGGATCAAAGACTAAAGGTAATGTTTTTCAGCTTAATCCAGAAGCAAGTTATTTTTTTGCTAAAGTAGATGGCAGTTGGCTATGGCACAAAAGACTATGTCATATCAATTTTGATAACGTAGTAAAGATTATTAATGTTAAGGCAGTAAGAGATCTACCTAGCATAGAAAGATGGTTGATACTATTTGTAGGGAATATGTGATGGGAAAGCATGTGACAAATTCATTCAGAAGCAAGCATAATTCATCAGAGAACAAGTTGGATCTAATTCATACAAAGCTATGTGAGCCAACTCAAACAAGATCATACTATGGTGAAAGGTATTTCATTTTGTTTGTAGATGATTATTCTAGAATGATGTGGGTTGTGTTCTTGAAAGATAAGTCAGAAGAATTTGTGAAGTTCAAAATATTCAAAGCTAAGGCTGAGAATGAATTTGGACTAAAGATAAAATGTCTAAGGTTGGATAGAGGAGGAGAATTCACCTCTGACAGATTCTATGAGTACTGTGAAGAACATGGCATAAATAGATAGTTGAGTGCACCTAGAACCCCTTAGTAGAATGTGATTGTAGAGAGAAGGAATAGGATCATCCTTGATACATTGTGCACCATCATGATTGAAGGAAATGTTGCACACAGCTATTGGAGAGATGCGGTTAATACAACAGTCTATACAATCAATAGAATACAATTGATATATGGTTTGGTAATGTTCCCATAGTGAAATAATTCAGAATCTTTGGAAGCAAGTGCTACATCAAGAGGGATGAAGCAATAGGCAAGTTTGATGCAAGAAGTGATGAAGGTATTTTTCTTGGTTACTCTACTAAAAGTAAAGCTTATAGATGTTTTAACTTGAGATTGAAGAAGATTATTGAAAGTGCTCATGTTAAGATTAATGAAAAGTTCATGGTTCAAGAAAGATATCATGATTACTCACCTATGATTGAAGAAGAACCCAAAACTTCCACTAGTGAGATAGTTGTTGAAGAGATGTTTGATAGCATTGATGTATTATTTAATGACCCTGAAACAAGTGAAGAAGAAACTCATAAGGAAGATGAGTTAGTATCACCTAAAGTTTCAAAATATACATCTAGATATCACTCTAAGGATGACATCATTGGAGATCAGAGCAGCAAAGTCACAACAAGATCAAAAGCAAATAATTCAGCAAGCAATGAAGTGGTATGTTTACTATCTCAGATTGAACCTCTAAGAGTTGAAGATACATGTAATGATTCAGATTGGCATGATGCTATGAAAGAAGAACTAGATTAGATTATTAAGAATGATACTTGGGAACTGGTCCCAAGACCTAGTGATAAGAATGTGATTGGAACAAAGTGGATATTCAGAAACAAGATGAATGAAGATGGCATAGTAGTAAGGAATAAAGCAAGGTTAGTGTGTAAGGGATATACACAAAGAGAAGGCATTGATTATTCAGACACATTTGCACCAGTGAGCAGGTTAGAAGCCATTAAGTTGTTTCTAGCTTTTGCAACATTCAAAAACTTCAAAGTTTATCAGATGGATGTTAAGTCAACATTCTTAAATGGAGAGCTAAAGGAAGAAGTGTACATTAAGCAGCCAAAAGGATTCACCTTATCAGATAAACCTGATATGGTATGCAGACTGAAGAAAGCCCTCCATGGACTTAAGCAAGCCCCTAGAGCTTCGTATGAGAGACTTGATGGATATCTAACAAAAATTGGATTCAAGAAAGGAGAAGCAGATTGTAATTTATTCATAAGAGAGACATCTGAAGGTCTACTACTTGTAGCTATATTTGTTGATGAAATTATCTTTGGGGGCAATGACAAACTCAGTACAAAATTTGCTAAGGAGATGCAGAGTGAGTTTGAGATGAGCATGATTGGAACTATCAAATACTTCTTAGGATTAAATGTGCAGCAGATAGAGGAAGGTATTTTCATTAATCAGTCCAAATATGTGAAAGAGATATTGAAGAAGTTCAAGATGGATGATTGCAAGCCAGTAGGTATACCTATGATAACAAGATGCAAGCTTACAAAAGAAGATGATTCTCTAGCAGTAGATACAACATTATACAAGTCTATGATCGGTAAACTCATATATCTTACTCAAACTAGACCTAATATTTCTAATGTAGTTGGCATAGTTGGAAGATTTGAAGCAAAGCCTAAACAAAGTCACCTCATGGCAGTAAAAATAATATTAAGATATTTTCAAGGCACTATAGATTATGGTCAATGGTATATACAAATGTAGATTGGGCAGGATGCATTGATGACATAAAAAGTACATCGGGAGGATCAATGTTTCTTGGTAACAGACTTATCACTTGGACAAGCAAGAAGCAGAATTGCATTTCTCAGTCAACAACATAAGAAAAGTATGTTGTAGCAGCCTTGAATTGTTCTACAATTGTTTGGATCAAATAGATGATAAAGGAATTTGGTATTTAGATTGATTATTCTATTTCTATTCATTGTGATAATACTAGTAGTATCAACATGTCAAAGAATCTTGTGATGCATGCAAAGACAAAGCACATAGAGATTAAGTATCACTTCCTATGAGAGAAAGTGGAAGAGAAAGAAGTCAAATTGGATTATGTGAGTACAAAGGAACAACTAGAAAAAATATTCACAAAGCCTTTTCCAAAGGATACCTTTGAGTATCTCAGAGAGAAGCTGGGAGTAATTCCCTTCCTTGATTCTTCTTAGAAGAAAGACATTAGTCCTCCAGGACTGATGGATGGTTGACTACTCTACTTCAGGAGTAGTAGTGGTGCTTAAAATGATTGGTGCCCTTTTCCATTGATGTCAAAGGGGGAGTAACATATAGTCATGAAAAAAAGAAGTAAAGAAGGAGTAATATATGAAGGGGGAGTAGTATTCAGTCATGAAAGAAGTTTAGTTGAGAAAATGGAGAATGTTGAAGAATATTACAGTAGATGGAGGATTCATCCTTGGGGGATTTTTGATGAGGAAATGGAGAATGTTATAAAAGAATTATTCACTTGGATTGGTGGCATTTTTCATTCCATATGTTTCCATCAATACCAAAGGGGGAGATTGTTGGAGATTTTCCATCAATACCATAGAAGTGAACCCACAAAATATTCCTCTCATTTGTTGTGAGTTATATGCCACCAAGTTTTCAAAAATCCTTCACACCTTTGGAAAGTTAATGGGTGAGTGTTTGTATATAAAAATAGAAGCTTTGACTACTAACCCATAAATGTGGGACAATCCCACTAAATCACTTTATACCCACACACATCTAGAACTCTACAATACTTCTATGAACTACACATGTGCCTTTATAAATATTCATTCTACAATAAGGCATGTCTTGGTAGAATCTAGAGTGAGAGATTTAAATATTTGAATCTTCCAATTTTATTCTATCCTACAACTGGGCATGTTAATAAATAATAATCTGCATTCCAATTGATCTGATAAAAATATCAGATGAACTCCTGGGAGGTAGTAACTTGGAACACTGTCACATCAACATATCAAAATTATAAAATGAGAACTGGTACCTCAAGACCTCCTATAGGGTGAAAGATATAGATTCCTCAAAATGACTACCTATAGGTTCACACACTAGAAATTTAGAAAATTTGAATAAGTTGCAAAGTGCGGAATTGCATCAAACACCCTCAATTGGGTAGATGCAAAATACATCAAAACTAACTATGGGGGTGTGAAAACTAGATGATATGCTATGTGATACACAATGAATGCATCCAAAAGTCAGTACCTCATGACACTTAACATGGGAAAAAATATTTCAACCACCAACTAGGTGTGTTAATTTGTTTTATACTTAGGGACATATGCATATTACATGCTAGCTAGAATTGATACTTCACAAAACCACTTCAATCTGCAAACTAGGGATCAAGAATGAAAAAATTGTTGGAGATTTGCCAACAAGCCAGTACTGACTGTATGTTTGTCATTGATGACAACATATGGTAAGTAGCATGCATGGAAGACTTATGTAGTAAGCTTTGAGTATATGTAGCATGGACATGTTATCAGCATGATATCATGGATGCAAAGGTTAATTGTTAGTACAGACAATTATATAGTATCTTGTGTCAACAGTGTTCTTGACAGAGTTATAGGCAGTGTTTTGTGAGTGTCTATCCGTATAGTCATCATGGAGCCTTGCACCTTTGAATATGTGATGAAGACATGCCAGTGATGTTAAATTCATGAATGTAGAGTCTAATGATCAGTAGAAGTGAAGTTATGCAGTCTCTATTCACCAGTAGCAATTTCTCATGTTTAATTAGAAGATCCGACATAGATTTTATTGGTACAGGAGTTGTGCCTATCATATCAATATGTGCCCTTGGATTAGTGATGAGAGAAGAGTCAAGAAGGTTTGGCTAAGAGCGCATGATGTAAGTCAGCTTGAGGAGAAAGCTTCAGTTAATTTGGTAGAGCCGACAATGTGTAGCGTGCATCTACATTTATTAATATTGGATAGCTCCCAGATTGTGTTGCGTGCTTAGTAAAGCCAACAGAAGTATTATTGGAATGTGTTATGGTTTCTCTAATTTGATTTCAAGGTGGTTCTAATAGGCTGACTTGATTATATCATTTGGAGGAAAGATATTTATAGGAAGTCATTTGTGATTGCTAAGGTATGGTTCAAAGTTGAGAGTGGAGAGCAGACTAGAGTGTGCGAAGTGTTGAGCCATCAGCAGAAGGTCTATGTGACCAAGTAAAGAGTTTATTCTATACATTAGAACTGATCCAGACAATAGGTCAAAGTGTAGTTGACCAAGATCTAGATATAGTGTGTATCTGTTATTTAGAAGGTTGTAGCCTTCACCCATTTGAGTAGTGTACTCTCAAATAGTGCTTCCTCACCCCTAATAGGGTTAATTGTAAAAGACTCCTAACAAGGTACGACCCTTGACCAGGTCACTATACTAAATGCATTGTAAAGACAACTCCTAACTGGGTTAATGATCTTCTAGCAAGGATCATAATACACTAGTGCAGATTATTAGTGGGTGTCAATTCCCACCAGGGTTTTTACCTATTTGGGTTTCTCCGTAACCAAAATATTGGTGTTTTGTTCAAGTGTTCTTTCATTGTGTTTATGCTTTATGTTTAAGTATACTTAATTGGATAAAGAATTGAAAGTAGTAGATAATTGATTCAACCCCCCCTCCCCCCCTTCTCAATTATCTCTTGGGACTATTCCTAACAAAAATGAGTTGAAAGAAAGGTGGGGAACATACCTATTTTGAGATTAATCATGAAACTTTCATGGTATATGAATGCTTGAAAGCCAAAATAGCGTACTCACTCAAATTTTCAAAGGGTACCTTAACAAAATTCAACATGGTAATATCAAGAATTTGAGAGTACCAATAGTGGCTGCATCCTTGAATGTATGCCTTTGCAAGAATAGAAATATCTCATATCTATGAGTATAGTGTATCACACACTTCTTCCATAATAATATTCTTCTACAAGTAAAAACCAGACTCATTTCTTATTTGGTGGCACCGAGCCACCAAACAATGTAACACTAGTATTTACCCCTATCAAAAGTCTAATTTTCATCCTTATATGTGACCAGCACCAAAAAAAACACCATTGCATACTCCCTACCCACATACATAAGCATTCACGGGCTGAAAAATGATTCCATATTTGCAATTTCCCATGACCTTCTAATCACACCTCAAAACATAGTCATACTCTAGAAAGTATGGAACATCATTCACTTCATCTTTAGGTGGAATGGAAATATAAGATTCATCAGGAAATGCATCAACGTATGATATGAAATGATTATCATGCATTACTATAAACTCACATGGATAAAAAGAAGCTGAACTTTCTAATTTATCTTTGTGCATACATTCGACTTCAAAAACTAAATCATATGATTGTGAATGAACAACCCCAACTTCCTCCTTACTAGAATAACTAGTAACTTCATTGCATGATGTGAAAATAGAAGCAATTTCGATCTCTACATCGGCATTGTTACAATATTTCTTACTAACCTCTTCAATATCAAGATGAGGAATAACCGCTATTTCCAACCAACTCTCTTCTCTCATATCATCATCATAACTAGAAACAAGGTTAGTGTGATCAATAAAGAAATCAATTATTTGGTATTGATTTTCATTTCTTATTTCACACCTGCCCTCAATAATAACTAGTTTATGATGGACAATATCAACATATAGAACACCAGACAATATTCATCATTAGGTCTATATATTATTGGGATATCATTCAATACCTTTACAAATTTGATGACCATTTGAAGGCCGACTTGGAGAATTATTTATTTGCAAGAATATGTGAGAGTCGATTGTTGTTTTGTGATTTAATTATTTTGTTGTAAGCTAACTTGTGGTTGTGTAGTATATAAGGATGGTTTAGAGAATGTTTAAGAGGTAGCCAAGTAGAAAGGTAGAGAAGGTGGTAGCAGATGATATTCTGATATGAGGGATAATTCAATCAGTTATTCTAGGTGTAGCAGAGCTAGTATTGTTTTGGAACAAGGAGATTTCTTTGAGGCTTGTGAGCTCAAGTTTAGATATGCCTTTGTAGTCCAACAAGTTGTTGTTATTGTTGTTGTTACAGATCTAGGCTAGCTAGGGATATTTGGATCATTGTTGATCTTGTTGTAATTTATAATGTAATTGGCCATAACTGGGAAGGCCTTACATCCTGACATGTTTCTTGTAAGCTCAATTATTGATGAATAAAATTTGAAGTGCTATCAAATAATGTTATGTGTTGTGTTTTTCGCTATGTGACTTTGGTCACCTTCATGTTTGGACATCTCCTTTGGGGATTCTCCTACCCCGAATGCATCAAGTGGTATTAGACCGAAGTTTGATCTTCTTTGGGAGAAGTTGACCTTATTGAGATGAAGCTTGATTGGGTTGATCCGTGCAAAATTTGAGTTTCCTTCAGAGATCTGTGTTGCAGATATTTGTCCCTAGAATTGTGAAATCCTGTCTAATTATTTGTGCAAGGTAGCAAGTTGTGATCTGACTTGCAAATAGTTTAGTGATTGTCACAAGGTGCTCAGTTTATGGTTTGTTGCAGAGGGTTTTCAAAAATATTTGGAGATTCCTCCAAGAAGATTGGACCCTAGGAAAATTGAAGATCTCTGTGATACTGTGGAAAAGAAGATAATAGAGAAATTGAAATTAGATGTCAGATTTGAGATGATGTTAATGAAAATGAAATGGTCACCAAGATTATGAGGGCTATTGCTAGTATGCCAAGGAGTCTTGGAATTGATGATGGTTATGAGGAATTTGCTGAAGACTTTGGAGCTGCTGGATTTAGTGGTGATAACAAAGTTGACCGGATGGATAGATCTGGTGGAGACAAAAATGATCAGTTGTAAAGATCTAGAGCTTGGTTGAGTACATCTTACTGAATGGAGGTTTCTAATTTCTCAAGCATATTGAAACCTAAGGACTTGATTGATTAGATTGATGAGTTGGAAGATTACTTTGAGCTAAAAGACATTGGAGATCCTCTTGGAGTGAGGTTGGCACAAAAAAAATTGAAAGGACATGCTGCATTATGCTGGAAAGAATTGTAGAGAGACAAAGAAGATGAAGGTGAAATGAAGATCAATTGGTGGGGGTTGATGGTGGAAAAATTAAAAGATAAGTTCATCCCTACTGACTATGAACTTGAGTTGTTTAAGAAATTTTAGAATCTAAAACATAAGGAAATGACTGTAGAAGATTATACCGAGGAGTTTTATAAATTAACAATTCGGTCTGGGTATAGAGAACTTTCTAAAGAAAAGGTGGAAAGGTTTGCTAATGGTTTTAAATTCAATATCCATGATGAGATTGGTATGTTGAAGATTGGTTTAGTTGAGGATGCTTATCAATATGCCCTAAAGGAAGAAGAGAAGCTGAAGAGAAGAAATCATGGTAATTCCTAAGGGAAGGAAAAGCAAGAATAGTTGGTGAAAGACAAACTGAAAGTTGAAGATGAAATAAAACATTTTGAACTGAGGAGAAGAACATGTAGAGGTGGATTCAAGGGTACTTGTTATAATTATGGTGAAGAAGGACATAAATCATTTGAATGTCCCCATGCAGATAAGAAGCTTGGTAATAGCAGGAACATTGTGGTGAATAAGATTATACACAATGAACCCAACGTCGAGTTAGAAAACTTGCTGGTTTAGAGAATATTTCTCGATACTAAGGTGGAACCTTGTTAGAGGAGGAATTTATTCAAAACTTGGTGCAAGTTAGGAGGTAAACTTTGTAATGTTATTATGGATAGTGGAAGTATTGATAACCTTATTACTGAGGAGATGGTTTAGAAACTTGGTTTCAAGAGGGTGAGACATCCTTATCCTTATAAGATTAGTTGGGTGCAAGATGAACATGTTTTAGAGGTAAAGGAGTAGTGTTTTACTGATTTTCAGATTGGACAATAAGTTGATCAGGTGTTATGTGATATTGTGGACATGATTTATTGTCACATATTACTTGGTAGACCTTGGTAGTATGATTGTAAGGTTGTACATGATTGTGTCAAGAATGTATTTACTGTTGAGAAGTATGGCAGTAAGTTTTCCCTGATGCCTTTGCAAGATACAACACTTGGTAAGAGGAACCTGAGTTTCGATAGGAAGAGTGAATTGAAGGATTCTAAAAGGATTGGTGATCAGAATGGAAGACATACTTGTCACATGCTAATGAAGGATTTGAAAAGGAAAAGAAAATAGAAGTGGAACTGAGGAAAGTGTATTGTGAACTTTGAGGACATGCATATAAAGAACCAATTTAGGATTTATGTGTTGAATCCTGAAAGATGTTCATTGAGCTACTGAGAACATATTTTCACACCTAGGGTGTCTAATGTAAGAGCATCTCGGGGTAGTTGGTAATCCTATATCAACCATAAATATGTTTGTGTTTAGTTTTGGATTTTTATGGTATCTTAGTTGGAGACCTGAGATTCTTGGTCTCTTTGTGTTAGTTCTCAATTGTAAGCTTGTTTGGCTTCATCGATGGAGCTCGGTGGTTAGTAGTCACTTTGTGTTAGTTCTCAGTTGGAAGTTGTTTGGCTTCACCGATGGAGCTTGGTGGTTTTTCTTGGTTAGGAGTCTTCTTGGCTTCACCGATGGACTCGGTGGTTTTTCTTGGTTTGGAGTCCAACCAGTTGTTGTTGTTACAGATATGGGATAGCTAGGGATATTTGGATTATTGTGGATCTTGTTACAATTTCTGATGTAATTGGTCATAACCAAGAAGGCCTTACAACCTGACATGTTTCTTGTAAGCTCAATTATTGATGAATAAAAGTTGAATTTCTATTAGATATTATTATGTGTTTTTTTTTCTACTGTGTGACTTTGATTGCCTTCATGTTTGGACATCTCCTATAGGGATTCTCTGACTCTAACTATGTCAAGTCCCCACATGTCCAACAGTCAATCAATAACTCAAGGAGTGCAATCCAAATTAAATGCACCAGTCGGCCAAGCTGATTCATCCAAAAAAACCAGCTGGTCAGAAGAGAACCAAGCATCAGGACCGGTCGGTAACATAAATCTCATTATGAGGATTCAATTGGTTGGCATCTTGGACCATCTTTGCAAGAGACTTGAAATTAAGAAGGGGCTTCATGGTCTCTCTTCTTGTCTCTTATGGGCTAGGGGGGAACCTTTTCCTTATATGAGGTTTTGTTTTTCTCGTACAACATTGAGATCATTGTGAGTTTTCATCTATCCTTTGGAGGGGATTTTTTCCCCACATAGTTTTCTCCCTTTCCCTATTTGTGAGAGATTGCATTTGCATTGTACATGGGTACCTAAAATGGCCTAGTAGTCAAGACCCATCTTGCATCTTTCAATAATAAGTGTACTCCCTTAGTTACACTTAAGGGGGGGTGTTGGTGTAATTAAGGTGTACCTAGTGATAACCTCACACAGGTCCTTATTACACATATCACTTGTGTTTAATTAGTGATGATATTACACAATAGAAGCATGCCCACTTCTGGTGATTATATCAAGTTATTACTTATCCACCTTAAGTGGATCTTCCACCTTTAGTGGTCTTATCACACTATCAATTTTACACCTTATGCAGGTGATGGGTTGTACATTCCAAGTGTGCTGACACTTGTCAACATCTTGTTTATTCACCTTGCCTATATATGCGAGGTTCATTATGTAAATTTTCATTGTCCATTAGCATATCATAATTCTTGCATTGTGATGCAATCTTCTTGTCCTTCTCTTGTGGAAGTTATTTTGGTCTTTCTTTGATCTCAAGGGTATTGTAGAGTCACCTAAAACTCTAACATGGTTGATTACATGAAGTGTTTAGTAATATAAAATAAGTCATTTACAAGGTTTATGTTTTTTTCCAATACAAAATTAAAAAATATGGGTTGGGATTGGATTAGTACTTTTGGATGTTTATGTGCTTTATTTATGACAAAATCAATGCATGATGAAAGGATTAAAGAGTTACAATTAGTAAGAAACATTATTTTTCTAAAAGTCTAAACGTTAACACACACGCACATATATACATACAAAATATCAAGTTTTGAATATACTTCCATTAAATTTTTCAGTATATGACAAATCATCATTATTATATTAATTAATTTATTTTTATTGAATTGATGAGTATCTAAACTAGTCATGTAAAAAAATAAAAAAATTGATTGTATTCGCTACTAAGACTATTAAGCGCTTGATAATGTAAAAAAAACATCGATAAAATCATAGTTTGAACTTGGATTGATGCTTATAGATGTTTGAATTCTTTAATTATGCCACAATCAACACATGATGCAATACGTTGAAGATTTACAATAGATATAAAATATTATATGTCTAATTCACAGTTTAAAAAAGTTTATCTTTTTAAATATTATTACATTCTAATATATATATATATATATATATATATATATATATATATATATATATATATATATATATATATATATATATATATATATATATATATATATATATATATCATCTTAAATTTGTCTTAACACAAATTATAAGTATATACTAAATTGTCATTCTATTTCAATGAATTTTTAATTTTGAAAAACTAAAGAACATCTATAAAACTTGATCTTATATATTAATATTTTTCAATATAAACATACCATAACAAGGTTGAAAAGTTTGACAATGCAAATTTTAAAATGTTTGGTAATATAAAACAAACCACTATTGACAAATTTGTAGGTGTTTGAAAATGTGAAACAAACAATATAGTTTATGCTTACATAGATATCCTTACATATTTTTGAAATCATTTTAATGTTATAAAATGTTTTAAAAATATGATGTGGACAAGCTTCTTGTCTGTAGCATGTTGAAATTCCATTTGAAACACTCCATCTTGCTATACATCACACACTTGTAAGAAAACAAACCCAAATTCAACGTATGATGGGGACAAGAAGGATCACATAAAAGGGTGAAAGAGTCAAAATGTTATCTCATTGATTAATGACATCCCACTTTATGCCATAATTCTAAAGTGAAAAGGAGGTTTATGCCATAATATCATCAACATATTTGACTATCTCTAATTATTTTATACAAGTCCGTGAAGGAGATACCTTTCATTCTATGAAAACCTCAAAATGTTGTTTTTCGTGCTTGAACTATAGAGAGCATGAAGAAGCAAATTAAGTCCGAATTATTATATTGTTGACAATTGTAAGAAGATCCAAATTCTAAGTTGTACGATAATAAAAAAAATATAGATATCATAATTTAGTTTTAAATAGCAATGAAAATATCTATTCTAAAACAATTGTAGAGGTTAAATTTGTATTTGATAAACATGAATATTTGTCATAAAATATGTTTTCAATTAATGATGGTAATGGTTGGAGAACAATGTAATTCTTAACAATAACATGCAAATGAATTTCTTGTATTTAAGTAACGTAATTAAATATAATTCTTGACAAAAATGAGCTTTAGTAATTAATTAATGTAATTAAATAAGTATAAATCAGTTCAAATTTATTAATTTTAGTTGCCTTCAAATATCTTTATAGTTTGTAATAGTTAAATAAAAAGAATATAAGAGAAGATAATATATAATTTTATAATTGAAAAGTATTTATCGATAATAAAAATTTAATATGAGACATGATTGTTTTTAAAGAATGATATCTTATTTAAATGAATATCGTAGAATATGTGTTAGATATGCACTCTTGTAGGTTTGTAATAGGTTTATAATCATTGAGTATACTCTTGATTCTATTTTTTGTCCTTACACACAATACAATCAACTCTTCTACTTAATAGATCTTTCTCTACTATGCTACTTTTGCTAAAAAAATGGTAGGCGATAATTACAAATTCCTTGAAAGCACTATTATTTTCTTGGTCAACTTTTAGAAATGTGTTCAAAATTCAAAGATAGTAGGCAAGGGCTCTATATTATTTTAGAAACACCAAATCTATACACGTCACAATGTTTGATCCTTCAATACTATAGAATTGAGATAGTTTATAATCATCGAGTATAACCTTGATTCTACTTTTTGTTCCTACACACAATACAATCAACTCTTCTACTTAATAGATCTTTCTCTACTATGCTACTTTTGCTAAAAAAATGGTAGGCGATAATTAAAAATTCCTTGAAAACACTATTATTTTCTTGGTCAACTCTTACAAAAGTGTTCAAAATTCAAAGATAGTAGGCAAGGGCTCTATTATTATTTTAGAAACACCAAATCTATACACGTCACAATGTTTGATCCTTCAATACTATAGAATTTAGAGATAATTTATAATTGTATTTTTATCAAATGAAAGCATTTAAACAAATTAAAATACCAACACGTGACATCAAAATGTGCCAAACATTTGTTTTAATCAAATCAATATGAAGGTGAATGACACCAATTGGAAAAAAAATTATGGTGGAAAAAATAAAGAGATTAGGTGCCCAATAGATATATGAAGGTAGGTACCTAGGTGAATGTAATAAATATGTGGATAAGAATAACATATACAATAATAAGGTAGGAGTTGAATGTATGCAAACATGTGTGGCTGGGGGAGGAGTCCAAATCTACATACGATTACATCATTTGTTGATAACATATACACGTTTCAAGATATTTTATCAAATTGGGTACACAGATAAATTGAAAATGATATAGATATGGAAATTTTACCTTTATATTTCTTGCCTACTTTGAAAGGATGTGATCCTAAAATGATTAATGTGTCAAATTAAGTAGCACTTATAAACATGCATGTAAAGTAAATATCTAACTGTCAAATGATATGAAGGTTTTCCTACATGAAATAATAGGTCCTTTAATTTATGGTCATGTAGGTTTGTCCTTTCATATGTATTCTCTTTGGGAAAATAAAAAATGGATAAAATGTATGCAATAAGTATCTTTCTTTCTTGGGCTATTCACCTTTAATAAATACTTTATCACATGATGTATATTGGGATTTTTTAGATAATTTTTAAATTTGGTCTAATACATTACTAAAATTTTAGTTTAAAATGGAACAATTTAATTATTGTGACATAGGTAGGTATCTAGGCTTGTAAATCATACACAAAAGTGAGGGTAGGATTTCAAAGAGTGAAAATATAAATCATCTATAGATCACTTTGTATATGTGTTAGATAACTAAGAGGGGGGTTGAATGAGTTAAGTCTTGTTATCCTACAATCCCAAATACTCCCAGATGTATAAAACAAATCTTTCAATCAATCTAAACAACTCGGTAAAACTTTGCCTATGCCTTTCTGTTCATTAACTGAATACCAGTAAAATTAACTAGTGTATATACCGATCAAACTGGTAAATGTAATGTGTAAAGTAAAATGATAAATCATCATAGATCCATACACATATAACACTTGATTTTTAATGTGGAAACCCTATTCTAGGGGAAAAACCACCTGAGATTGGTACCTAAAATAATTTCACTCTTCTGAAGTGAGCTCGGTTAAGATCCAACCCTATTAAAGGTTATAAAACACATTGTAAGGTATGACCTTGTTAGATGATTTATCACTAATAGTTCTCTATGACCAAACATTCACTATGGGGTCAACAAGAAAACAATCAACATTCATTGAATGTCAGAATAAAATAAATAAAGATTGTAAGTCCCACTTTGTTAATAGATTTATCTGTAGAAATGGTTAGAATGCAATAGTAAATGATCTGTAAATACAATTTCCTTTGTAGATTTTCAGATCTATGCTAAGCTCAAAATACCTCTGGCCATCATAATCACTTCAATTTCTTTCTATCCTCCAACTCTATTTTGCTTGGTTAATTCCTTTCTTTGATGCTCGGTGTTGTTTGTAGAGTTGTTTGATTCTCTCTTTAACCTATCTGACCATCTTTGCATGAATGCAATATTCCTCTCACGCACATTATTTCATTATGAATCTCTTGTCTCCTTTTATAGACATGATAAACCATTTTCTTCTCATCCATAGATTTTTCCTCTTAATCTCCTTCATTGATTTTGTCACTTCGACCTTCATTGGAACTTGTGTCTCAAACACGTTTCATTCTTCATCATCTAATCTTCCATGAATTTTTTCAGCCGTAGATCTTCATAACAAACTTTAACTTTAACCCTAGAATCATCCATATTTATCCATCTCATCATCTTTATCAGCAATCACATGTTCCATATTTTTTCTTTCACTTGGTCAATACCTTGATGTATCAATGACTTCTAACTCGGTTAATACTGTACTAGGTATACACTACACTTTCTTAGTGTACACTGTTTCAATTCGATATATACTAAGTTCTTCATTTACCGACCACATAAACTTGTGCATTCTTGATCTTCAATTCTTAACAGAATTATATAATACAATCAAATCACTAACATAATGTCATAGACTCGTCAATAAGTTACTCAATGAATACCATACTCATATCTTTCTCATACATCTCATCTTCATGTTAATATCTCATTCCTTCACCATTATTTCCTTCTTCAGATGTTTGCAACTATCATGATAAGTACAATCAAAACTAGTTGACATCAATGACAATATAAAAACTAATTTAATATGTCACATATAACTTTGTAGTATAAAAATCTCTCCCTTTCAAGTATTCAATCAGTTGTAGTCCGACGATCTCTCCCTTTGAAATATTCAATCAATTGTAGTATAACAATATGTGGATAACAGGAAATTTCATTCACTATGATAGTGTTTCCATGGTTATGAAGTTATTATTTTATACACTACATAGTTGTTTATAGTGTTAGAACCTCATAATCCTAGGGGAAGATATCAAATTCCAACTATAATGTAGTTATAAAAGAAAATAATGGTCACTTTGAGGTCGTGCAATCCCAACACAACTCTGTTTAATTTTCCTAAAACTAATTGGCAAACACATTTTTTTAATACCATGATACTACCTAGAAAATAACTAGGTATCCTAAAAACCATTCCATTATAGTTTAAATTAATATGATTATTATATTTAAAATGCTTCTTGATATATTTGGTGTGAAAAGTACCCATATTTTCAAATGTATAAGTACTTTTAAATTAAATATTTGTATGGGAACTCATCTTTATCATAGCTCATTACAATATTTTATGTTAAGGCATTCACCTAAGTGGTGGTGATCAAAGATAGTTTTGAGTTAGATAGTCAATGGTTGATAAGGTGGAAATAGTAAGGGGATATATAAAAGTAAGTAATCTTTTTAAGGTGCATAGAATAATTGATGAAATTAATAAGGCATTTTAATTATACTAGTGTATTAGGAGAGGGTATCAAGAACATGGATTTGAGATCTACAATAAATATTATTGGCTTTTACTAATACCATATGAGTGAATGTGCTAATCCATTTGTTTATTATCTAAATCTCGTAAGATTCTATCACAAGTGGAAATCAAGCATAAAATATGAGCTTTTTAATTATCTAATAAACATGAATAAAATAAAATGAGTAGTTAGAAAAATGATACCTATTTGAAAAGTGATAATGACACATATATCTAAACAATCTAATATGTTGGTTTGGAAAGAGAGGAATGGTAGAGAGAGATCTACAATTCTCAGTAATGGATATCATAACTTGCATGTTCTTCATTTCAAATAATTTGTTTCCCACTTAGCTTCTCACATAGCACTATACTCTTCTACATATGGCTGTCAAAAATTAGAAATATAAAATGAAAAACAAGAGATGATCAGTTCCATTGCCATTTGAAAAACATTTAATGTTACATTTTCTTGTATGCCAAGATTTTTAGTCATATAATTTTAGCATTGGATATTAGTCACCTTGGAGTCATTAAGATGTTCTTTGACATCTTCCACTTCTAAAACTTTTGATTCTCCCTCTAACACTTTCACTTGTTCAAATACAATATCATCAATAAAATAAAATGAACTTGAAACCTTGGGATGTGTAAAGGTTAAATCATTAACATTAATCATTTCAACACCTCTTAATATCCAAGCTACATGCTCTTGAGAGAATATTTATAACTCCTTTCATTTCATCATCTTTAGAAATGATAGTTTCTCCAAAAAATTAAAATGCAAAACTTCAATAGCCTTGTTAGCCTTCATAGCATAAAATTGAAAACGTAAATTACACTTTCTCAAGGATATATCTAGCTCCCTATCTATATAGGTGCATGAAATGAACAATATTCTAGTGACTATGATACCAAATATATCAAGTATTTTATCCTTCAAATGGATTTAAATATTTCCCTTATGTTATTTTTTAGAAAAAGTGTTGAACTCTACTAGGTGGTGAGAGGGGGGGGGATCAACACAATTAATACTTTAACAATTTGATCACTGACTTGAATTAATTTAATCAATAATAAGGATATGTGTAGGATCATGGTATACCAAAAAGTGGCGATGTGAAAAAAACTTATTTTCACTCATCCAAAAGCGCACAAATGCATATGTTGACTTTTTAGTAGGCCTAAGTGTCAGTACACCTAGCCAAGCCAAAAGCCAAAGCAAAAGGCTTAATCGAATATCCGATATTTGCCAGTAAATATAACATTGTACCACGGCCGCGTTCAACATTTTCACTTTGAAAACGTGAATGAACACAGCTGAGGGTTTCGGATATTCACTTTGTAATCACCTATCCGATTCTTCTAAAATCTAAGGTAAGTCCAATCTTCAAATTTTTATTATGTTTATTATTTTTATTGTTTTTTAATAGAAATTTATAGTTTTTTTATAAAAATTAGTCGTTTAAATGAGTTTTTTTATTGTTTTTAAAAATTCATTGTAATTATCTATTTGTTTTTTCATTGTAATTAAACATGGAATCAGAAAACCCTCCTAATGATCCCACAAACAATCCAGAACCACCTCCCAACAATCCCCCACCTCTAGAAGATGTGTCTGTCACAAACCCTCACCGTTTAGAGGATCTAATAGAAGATAATCTAAATGAACTTAGAGGATTTCAAACCACCTATGCCAATATCCCCACATTGTGCCCCATGTTTATGACATTGAACTCAATTATTGAAAATGTGGAGAAACTTACATAGCAACATAGTTCTGCACTTCATTGGTGTGATTCCATGCATGTCCAGTTTGATGATGGGCTTTATTATGATCAAGTCATGAACCTACATATAACAAAACATGACATAGCTAATATTTTTGTGGATCCTAAAACCAGTCTAATAGTAGACCCTAAAAAAACAAAGTTGTTAATTAAATGGTGCACAAATAGTTCCATACATGACAACTTTTGTGACCGTTGGTCAATGGTTTTTGATAGACCACCTCACAAAAATTTGGATGTCCCATTTTATTTTATTAAAAACTTATATGCTAAATTTGTGCTTGGTCACAAGGTGAATTATTGGAGTATGAGACCAAACCAGTGTGTAGGTTTAGGTGCTCCTTAGGACAGACCATGGGCACAACAGGTGAAATCTTGCACATATGTCCCCCTCCCGAGACTCCACAAACTCCCACAGTGCAACATCCTAACATTATTGCTGAGGTTGTCTCAGACTATTCGATCCATTCACACCTTGAGTGATCTGTTGGTTACACAGAGCACGACATTGTTGCCTCCTTGTCTTGATGCTTCTGGTGCCTCCACATGTTGGAATTAGGAGAGATAAGTACTGAGAGGGGAGGGGTGAATCAGTGCCTTCAAAAACTTTGCTTGAAAAACCTTTCAGATCTATAACAGTGTACTGTGATAACCGATCTTGATAACTTGAATCTAATTCCATAAATCAATCATCTAGTTAACTTAAGAAAGTAAACAACATGAAATCACTATGACAATCACATAAAACAGGTATTTTGGTAATGCAGAAACCCTTGTTAGAAGGTAAAAACTGTGATGGGGATGACACCCACAAATTCTTCACTACTGCAGATAGAAAAGGTTCACCTGTTAAGGCTACAAGTTTTGATCACTTCTGATGATCTTACCCTATTAGGAGTAACATATTAGATCAGCTAGATCTACCTAGTTATAGGATTTTAACAACACTAATGAAGTGTGTACTCGGTTAAGAGATTTACATAAGACTGTTAAGTCTACTCTGTTAAGAGATTTTACCAAAAACTCTATCACAATTGTCAAAAAGTAATAGGCAATTATCTGCTAGTTGACAACTCAATTGTTTGAAACAGATCAATCAATGTTCATTAAAATATCACCTTGACTGTGATGATTCACTATTCTGTTCTGCTCGGTAGCCTTCTCTGATTCTGCTACTTTGTTCTACTCTGTAAATTGATTGACTTGAAGTTAGGAAATGGCTTCAAGTGCTCCGTGATTCATATATATCAGTTCACCAACCTCATAAAATGATGTGAACAAACAAAATATATAGTGTTCTATTTTTGCCCCCTTAGCAAAAATTAGGTTACAAAAATAATCATAACCCTAAGATCTACGGTGCAAAATTAACCTAGATCAACTATTACAATAAGATAAACATTACATTTAATGAGTATCTTTTACAATAAATGCTCCTCGATCTTGGTAAACCATTTTACGATCTGTTGTAACCATTTGCATAGAAGAATGTGCCATTTCAGATTACTATGCCATTTTCTGTGATCATCGATAAACACTGTATAAACTGCTCAGTGTATACTACAATGCTCGATGTTTACTATCCATCGGTGTCGATGTTGCTGGTGCTCAGTAAACTATGTGATGTTCAGTGTAAAAGATTTACCGACTACTCTATCTTACTTCTAGTTACCGAAAAACCCAATATAAGTAACCGACCGACCTGTTTACTATCCTTTGATACTAATGAAAACCTTAAATGCTCAATAGAGATTAACAATCTCCCCCTTTGGCATTAGTATCAAAACTTTGAATGTATATAGAAAAAATGTTTCTATATAATCCTTATGTCTCCGCCATATACATATCCACAACAAAAAAATTTCTAAGTACAAAGTACTCCCCCTCGGTGCATGCTCTCGGTAGTATGTAATATACATATCAAAGTATACTTATTTGGCATATACATGTTTTCCCCCTTTTTGATAATAATGCCAAATGCAAAAAATCTATAATGTATAATTACATCTTATAAAAAATGTGTTGATGGGTTTTCTTTATAGACTCTAAGAGGTTGTCCCATTCCTCTTTCAAGTTGGTAAGAGCAATATGCTCAAGACCAACTTGTGCATGCATGTCAAAGATATTATCTAACACTAAAATCTCTGGTGTTGCAACAAGTTGTTCAACTTTGACAATATGTGCTTCAAAAATTTTCAGGTAAGGAGTGAGTTCTATTTGTAATACTGTAACCTGATCAATGATTATCTCTTCTTATTTCCTTAGATCTGCTATCAACCACCGGAGTTCCTGAAATCAGTGAATATGCTTTAAGAAAGCATTCGAATTGGTTATAGCTACTTGTGTACTCAACTTTATTTCTGCTTCTAAACCTTTTATCTTTTCACTGACTTCTACAGTGAAGGTGTCTGAAGTACAAAGCTTGATAAAAAATTGATAGATTATCTGAGTGATAGATTTTACCTCGGTAATGACCTCAGATAATTTTACCTTTTTCAGTGCCACTTCTGTGCTGATCCTTTCTGCCAATTTGTCCCGAATCTTTGATTCTACCTGTTCTTCTATTCTTTTGTCTGCATCTGTAATAGGGGCATTGATTTTGTCGGTGAGTGTAGCAAGCTGATCTATAATGGGATTATTTGCATCAATATTTGTCTTTGGTACTATCTATTGTAGAATATCCCTTACATCATTTAACACTTCTTTTTTTTTGTATTCTTGCCTTAACTTCTCTTGTGCCACTTTCCTTGAACATAGCTCCCCATATCTACTTAGTTCCTCGAGGCTTAGGGTTCTCGAATCATATTCTGGTATAATTATGACTTCATCAATGGTGACTGGCCCTTTTTCTTTCTTCTTCTTCTTCTTTTATGCAAGAGGTGACTTCTTCTCACTAATAACAATAGCTTTTTCTCCACTCTTCAGAGTATCTTTCCCAATTGACACCGTATCTTCCTTTTTCTGCTCCTTGGTAGATGGTGTAGGAGTCTCGATTGTAGTGTCAGGTGGGTTCACCTCAGTCAAATTTGTTCCTTCTGGTTCCTTTGTTTTTGTAGACTGTGCCTCTATTTTGGTAGGCTCATTTGTATCTGCAGGTTGCTCAAGTGCTTGTATCCTTGTTGTGTCTTTATTTTTCTCGAGATGAGAGACATCGGGTTGTACTTGTGAAAGTATTTCAACTTCCTCTACAAGTACAGGAAGTTCACCCGATAGAGATGTGAACACACTATCAATGTCTAGTGCTTCATCTTTGTTTGGTGCAATTGTCACATCTTCGTCATCCTCATCATCAGGATCACCATTAGTGATGTCCTTAATGAGTGCATTATCATCAATTTTCTTCTGCAAGTGCATCTTTACTTGATCTGGTGCATCCTTTGAAATTCTTATTTCTTCCTTTTGTTTGGTGATATCAATTACCTCGGTAAATGATATACCAGTGTCCTTTATTTTCTTTCCTTTGTTATCATCGATGAAAATACTTTTACCTTTTGAACTGTGTCTCTTCTTCGATAGTTTTAGCAATGCTTCTTGTTCAGCTTTCTCTTCTGCTTTCAAAATTGATGTCCATAGAGAATCACATGTGACATCCATATCACCCACATTCTCATCCATGATCTACATAGCTCTATTCTTGACTAGAAATCTAACCTGATACTTTGTCATGTATTCACTTACAACAACATAGATAAAGTGTGAGGCTGCATGACTTAATGATCGTTCTCTTTTCCTTTTCTCTGTATCTAGTGCAATAGCCCATCTCTCATTTATTTTGTAATCAAGTTCCTTCAGCAATTGACATGCAAATTCCATTGGTACTCTCTTGAATTTAATCATCATTTGGATGATAGCATGTTCTAGCTTTGTCATGTCCTCAATTGACATTTTGTCAAATTTTCCTATGCCTGAAACTGTAAGATTTCCATTCTCAATTATATCTTCAATTATTTCTTCTATTGTACTTTCCTTGTTATGAACTAACTTGAATTGATTAGGATCATTTTCAATGTCAGTCTCCTCTATATCTTCTTTACTTCTTATGTATTTCCTCTTTTTCTTTGGTGTCTCAACTACTTTCTTGTTCTTTCTCTTAACATATTTTCATGTTGGTGTAGCTACTCTTCTTTTTTCTACTTTTACTATTTCTTCTTTCTCGGTAGGTTGTGCTACAGTTGATAAACATGTCTTCATTGCTTCTGGTTTTGGTAACTACATTTCCTGTTCAACATTGGTGGGAGGAACTGGTGTGGAATCCTTTTCTTTGTTTGACTTAGTCTCCTCGCTATCATAGGGCTTGTCAGTCAACTGTAACTGACCTTTGGTTGTTTCTTTAACTAGTCACTCTGTAGATGAGTTGGATGCATTTCCATATTTTGTAGTGAGATCTTTTCTCATTTTCTTCACCCCTCTAGACATTTTTCTGATCTCTATGTCTATAGTGATTCATGACTTAGCTTCCTTAAATGTACCAAACCTAGTGGCAATGATATCTATCGGTAATGACATCAATGCATTAATAGATTTCAAAGTGAAATCATGGTTCATTTTGTATCCCATCGGTGCTAACCATTTTGTTCTAGGTTCTACTGCCTTTATCATAGAGTGGTCTGTGCTGACTACAAAACATATGTCATCTTCAAATTTACTCACTAATTCCATTGGAATTCTACTCCTTTGATGGATTTTTGTCTGAAATTCTTTGAAATATGCATTAAATTCCTTATTTAGATTATCTCCTAGACTTTTCATCATTTCACCAATTTGTGCAGTTATCAGTTTGTCAAATTGCCAGTTTACTTTACCGATACCAGGTGCATATTTTTGCAGATAGAAAAATGTACAGACAAGCAATGATCCATACTTACATGTGTTGGAATTCTTTGATCTTATTGTCTTCATATTATCTTGCAATTGGTGTAGTAGCAATTCGGCAAGATCTACTTGGTGATCTTTCTTCACAATTTTATATGCCATGTCCACGGCACTGTAGGGTACACTATTTGGTCTGCTAGATTGAAATATCTTGTACCCAATGACATGTGCTACAAATTTTACCATTGGGTCTTTGATGGTTGAGATTTTCAGTGCCCTACCATCCCATTGAGCTCTAGTGTTCTTTTCAACGTCGGGACGAGATGAACTTCGAAAGGCCTTGGCTTTGTCAGTTGTAGGGTACCTAGTAACCCTACTAATAATCTTCTTTGTGACCTCAACAAGTTTATCTAACCAAAATTTTCCATCATGAAATCTGCTCAATGCAATTCTTATCTAGCCAGTCTTGATTGTGGGAAGTATGTAAAACATGATAACCCTGACTCCTCAATCTTCTTATATTCAGATTTTATCTTTCCATCCGGTCCACAAACTTGTTGATAAGCAGCAATGGTCTCAAAATCACATACTTCTCTGATTTTGTAGTGAATATAGGCCCTAACATCTTCTGTTTACAAAACTCTATCTTGAATACTAAAAAATGTGCCCATATCATCCATTTGTGCTGTAACCTTGGGATGTGGTTTAAATTTGGCCTCAAAAAAATTAGCCCTAACAATTAATTCTACTTCCTCCTCAATATTTTGCGATTTGCTTGCAGTCGATGTTGATGCCATAAATTGTTTCTAGGGTTTTGGCAAGAAATAGATAACTAGTGTTCGGTAGGCAGATGAACTTACTTGATATCGTCAAAGAATTGTTGTCGATTTGATCTATAGTGACTTTGAATCTTTTCTAAAAATCTTTAGCTCGAACTCTTCTCTGTAAAATCTCTATTCTTCAAGATTGCAATGTAACAATGAATTCTGTTTCTGCGTATTTATAAACTTTTTGATATTCCCGCTCAAACTTTAGTGCATTAAATGCATGACCTAACTTTTGATACGAAACAACTATCAGCTCGGTAATGTCTACAATTTCCTTTGCTCGGTTGACATAGAATTTCTTCATTGGTTTGCACTGTTGTCAGTTAACCTTGTATAGTGATTACCGACGGGTAACCAACTCTCATTTCTTCTTTTACCGACTATGTGACATTTGCAAACTTTGTCATCTTAAGTGGAGGTACCGATGTCACCCAATTCAGTGGAGGAGGTTTCACCGACAATGTTACTTGACTCAACATTCTCATTAGATGCCTTCTTCTACATTGTGTTCCTTAACTTCATAATCTTTGCAATGTTATATCCACTCTCAAATGTATGGTTTTCATCTGGTGCTCGGTCTCTGTAGTTCTTGCTTAAATGACCAACCTTGTGATAGTGCATACATGCCATTCCTTCATTTGTCCAGTTTCTTGATTGTCCAATCTGACTCTTTCTATAAAAGTTTTCTGCAATATGTCCATACCAACCACATACAACACAACTAGTCCATGTATTATAATCCCAAACATATGAGTTACCTTGTCTCTTTGGTTGATATGGCTTTCGTTGTAGTTTCTCTTTAGGTGTCCAGACTTGTTTCATTTTTGCTTTGCAGTCCCTTGCAGTGTGTCCCTGCTTATTACAAGTATAGCATATTTTCTCCTTAGTAGTATTATTAGCAATGTCATTCTACTTAGCTCTTCATTCATAAGCTGGATGTCCAAACTTACCATAATAATAACAATATCCATTGAATTTAGGAATGACAGGAGGTTTACCTCGTGCTTTTTTTCTGCACACATTAGATGTATGTCTTGGTTTTCCACAGTGATAACATGTCAACACTTTGGGTTTCTGACTTTGATTTTTGTTAACTCTTTCAGCATGTTGTGATGATTCTCCTTCACCAGTGTAGCCTATATCGGCTGTACTTCCAAATCTTCTTTGATTAGTCAAGAAATCATCAATCTTTTTAGAACTGTCCTCAGCTATCTTCATCATTTCATTATGTTCTTTTGTATCTTTATTTAATTTCTTAGTTTTTCATTATCTTCTTTGAGTATTGCAACATCTTCAAGTCTTCTTGATAATTCTCCATTTACTCGATTCATTTCTTGATTAACTGTCATCATCTAATTTGATACTTGGAAGTGATGATTAGTGAGTCTCTATATTTCACTTTCTTTTTCTTGGAGTTGTTCAGTCATCAGTCTTTAGTCTTTAATAGCTAGATTCTGATCTTGTTCAACTTGTCTAGCATTGTTCATGATTTCCACCATTCTCATCATCTGAGATTCATGACCGATTTGAAGTGCTTTCACTTGCTAATTTTTTCAAATAAGTTAGAGATTATGCTTTCAGATCCATCAGAGATGCTTCCAGATCTTGATCCAATATGATCAAATATTTCATCAATAGGTTCTTCATGATAACCAATTTCATTCTGCTAAATTGCAAGGTTTTTCCTTTCAACCAGTAACTTCTTGAGTTCTTCCTTGGCTTGTTTATACTGTTCCACAAACATCTGTATTGTATCTTCTGATTCTTAATAGTCTTGTCAAGTTTGTATCTCTCCATGACTTAGATCTTTACCCTTTAGTGGTTAGACTATTCAACAAGAGAACTGAGCTCTAATACCAATTGTTGGAATTAGGAGAGATAGGTACTAAGATGGGAGGGGTGAATCAGTGCCTTCAAAAACTTTTCTTGAAAAACCTTTCAGATCTATAATAGTGTACTGTGATAACCGATCTTGATAACTTGAATCTAATTGCATAAATCAATCATCTAGTTAACTTAAGAAAGTAAACAACATGAAATGAATATGAAAATCACATAACACAGGTATTTTGGTAATGTAGAAACCCTTGTTAGAAGGTAAAACCTGCGGTGGGGATGACACCCACAAATTCTTCACTACTACAGATAGAAAAGGTTTGCATGTTAAGGCTACAAGTTTTGATCACTTCTGGTGATCTTACCCTGTTAGGAGTAACATATTAGATCAGCTAGATCTACCTAGTTATAGGATTTTAACAACACTAATGAAGTGTGTACTCGGTTAAGAGATTTACATAAGACTGTTAAGTCTACTCTTGTTAAGAGATTTTACCAAAAACTCTATCACAATTGTCAGAAAGTAATAGGAAATTATTTTCTAGTTGACAACTCAATTGTCTGAAATAGATCAATCAATGTGCATAAAAATATCACCTTGACTATAATGATTCACTATTCTGTTCTGCTCGGTAGCCTTCTCTAATTCTGCTCAATCTGATATCCTCTGTTACTCTGTTCTACTCTATAAACCGATTGGCTTGAAGTTAGGCAATGGCTTCAAGTGCTCCATGATTCATATATATCAGTTCACCAACCTCATAAAATGATGTGAACAAACAAAATATATAGTGTTCTATTTTTGCCACCTTAGCAAAAATTAGGTTACAAAAATAATCATAACCCTAAGATCTACGGTGCAAAATTAACCTAGATCAACTATTACAATAAGATAAACATTACATTTAATGAGCATCTTTTACAATAAATGCTCCTCAATCTTGGTAAACCATTTTATGATCTGTTGTAACCATTTGCATAGAAGAATGTGCCATTTCAGATTACTATGCCATTTTCTATGATCATTGGTAAACACTATATAAATTGCTCGGTGTTTACTTTCTGTCGGTGTCGGTGTCGCTGGTGCTCGGTAAAATGTGTGATGCTTGGTGTAAAAGCTTTACCGACTGCTCTGTCTTACATCTAGTTACCGACAAACCCAATATAAGTAACCAACCAACCTGTTTACTATCCTTTGATACTAATGAAAACCTTAAATGCTCAATAGAGATTAACAATCTCCCCCTTTGGCATTAGTATCAAAACTTTGAATGTATATAAACAAAATGTTTCTATATAATCCTTATGTCTCCGCCATATACATATCCACAACAAAAAATTTTCTAAGTACAAAGTACTCCCCCTTGGTGCATGCTCCTGATAGTATGTAATATACATATCAAAGTATACTTATTTGGCATATACATGTTTACCCCCTTTTTGATAATAATGCCAAATGCAAAAAATATATAATGTATACTTACATCTTATAAAAAATGTGTTGATGGGTTTTCTTTACAGACTCTAAGAGGTTGTCCCATTCCTCTTTCAAGTTGGTAAGAGCAATATGCTCAAGACCAACTTGTGCATGCATGTCAAATATATTATCTAACACTGAAATCTCTGGTGTTGCAACAAGTTGTTCAGCTTTGACAATATGTGCTTCAAAATTTTTTAGGTAAGGAGTGAGTTCTATTTGTAACTCTATAACCTGATCAATGATTATCTCTTCTTGTTTCCTTAGATCTACTATCAACTGTCGGAGTTTCTGAACTTGGTGAATATGCTTCAAGAAAGCATTCAGCTCAGTTATAGCTACTTGTGTACTCAACTTTATTTCCACTTCTAAAATTTTTATCTTTCCACTGACTTCTACAGTGAAGGTGTCTAAAGTACAAAGATTGATAAAAAATTGATAGATTATTTGAGTGATAGATTTTACCTTGGTAATGACCTTAGATAATTTTACCTTTTTCAGTGCCACTTATGTGCTAATCCTTTCTACCAATTTGTCTTGAATCTTTGATTCTACCCGTTCTTCTATTCTTTTGTCTGCATCTATATCAGGGGCATTGATTTTGTCGGCGAGTGTAGCAAGCTGATCTATAATGGGAGTATTCACATCAATATTTTTCTCCAGTACTATCTGTTGCAGAATATCCCTTACATCATTTAACACTTCTTTTCATTTGTGTTATTTTCTTAACTTCTCTTGTTCCGCTTTCCTTGAACATAGCTCCCCATATCTACTTAGTTCCTCAGGGCTTAGGGTTCTCAGGTCACATTCTGGTATAATTATGACTTCATCAATGGTGACCAGCCCTTTTGCTTTCTTCTTCTTCTTCTTTTGTGCAAGAGGTGACTTCTTCTCACTAATAACAATAGCTTTTTCTCCACTCTTTAGAGTATCTTTCCCAATTGACACCATATCTTCCTTTTTCTGCTCCTCGATAGATGGTGTGGAAGTCTTGGTTGTAGTGTCAGGTGGGTTCACCTCGATCAACTTTGTTCCTTCTGGTTCCTTTGTTTCTGTAGACTATGCCTCTATTTTGGTAGGCTCATTTGTATCTATAGGTTGCTTAGGTGCTTGTATCCTTGTTGTGTCTTTATTTTTCTCAGGATGAGAGACATCGAGTTATACTTATGAAAGTATTTCAACTACCTCTACAAGTACAGGAAGTTCACCCAGTAGAGATGTGAACACACTATCAGTGTCTAGTGCTTCATCTTTGTTTGGTGCAATTGTCACATCTTCATCATCCTCATCATTAGGATCACCATTAGTGATGTCCTCAATGAGTGCATCATCATCAATTTTCTTCTGCAAGTGGATCTTTACTTGATCCGGTGCATCCTGTGAAATTTAGTGCCGGGACAAATGGTTTGGAAGAGACCCATTGGTGCAACTTTCAATTGACCCTCACTGCAAGTTTTGGCATCAAGCGAGACTGGCATGCCAAATTCAAACAAATTTTAATCTCCAAGAATGGAGAGAGTTTATTGTAGGCCTTAGAAATGTGGTCTTGTAGCATCTCATGGATCATCAATACCTCTCACGAGGTTTGAGATATGAGCCTCAAAATTTTTCTGCCCAATCATGCTTAGTGTACCTTGAGGACACTTGGGTTTGGAATGGTCTGGAATGTTCTAGTGACTCAGTGATCAAAAGGGGGTTGTCCCTAGCATTTACCCATCCAATCAAAGCTAATGGAATAGTCCATTTGGTGTCAGGATGAATGGTTTAGAAGAAACCCATTGGTGCAACTTTGAACTGACCCTCACTGCAAGTTTTAGCATCAAGCGAGACTAGAGTGCCAAATTCAAATAAATTTGAATCTCCCAGAATGGAGATATTTTATTGTAGGCCTCAGAAATGTGGTCATGTAGCATCTCACGGATCGGTGAAACCTCTCACGAGGTCCAAGATATGAGCCTCTAAAGTTCGCTGCCCAATCGTGCTTAGTGCACCTTGGGGACATTTTGGTCCGGCATTGTCTAGAATGTTCTAGTGACTTAGTGGTCAAAATAGGGTTGTCCCTAGCGTTTACCCACCCAACCAAAGCTAATGGTGTTGTCCATTTGGTGCCGGGATGAATGGTTTGGAAGAGACCCATTGGTGCAACTTTCAACTGACCCTCACTGCAAGTTTTGGCATCAAGTGAGACTGGTGTGCCAAATTCAAATAAATTTGAATCTCCTAAAATGGAGAGAGGTTATTGTAGGCCTCAAAAATGGGATCTTGTCACATCTCATGGATCATCGATGCCTCTCACGGGGTCGAAGATACGAGCCTCGAAATTTCACTGCCCAATCGTGCTTAGTGCACCTTGGGGACACTTTAGTCTAGCGTGGTCCAAAATGTTCTAGTGACTTAGTGGTCGAAATAGGGTTGTTCCTAGTGTTTACTTTCCCAACCGAAGCTAATGGAGTAGTCCATTTGGTGCCAGGATGAATGGTTTGGAAGAAACCCATTGGTGCAACTTTCAACTGACCCTCACTGCAAGTTTTGGCATCAAGTGAGACTTAAGTGCCAAATTCAAACAAATTTGAATCTACCAAAATGGAGAGAGGTTATTGTAGGCATTATAAATGCAGTCCAATAGCATCTCATAGATTGTCGATAGCTCTCATGGGGTCCAAGATATGATCCTTGAAAGTTTTCTACCCAATCGTGCTTAGTGCACCTTGGGGACACTTTGGTCCGATGTGGTATGGAATGTTCTAGTGACTCAGTGGTTGAAATGGGGTTGTCCCTAGTGTTTACCGCCTAACCAAAGCTAATGGTGCAGTCCATTTGGTACCGGGATGAACGGTTTGGAAGAAACCCATTGGTGCAACTTTCAACTAACCCTCACTACAAGTTTTGGCATCAAGCAAGACTGGAGTGTCAAATTCAAATAAATCAAATCTCCTAGAATGAAGAGAGGTTATTTTAGGCCTAATAAATGTGGTCCTTTAGTATCTCATAGATCACCGATACCTCTCACGAGGTCTGAGATACGAGCCTCGAAAGTTCATTGCCCAATCGTGCTTAGTGCACCTTTGGGACACTTTGGTCCAGCATGGTCCAGAATGTTCTAATGACTCAGTGGTCAAAATGGGGTTTTCCCTAGCATTCACCCGCCAACCGGAGCTAATGGCATAGTCCATTCAGTGCTAGGATGCAATCCTTGAACAGTATCCCTTCACCCTAGGGAATCATCATTTTACTTTGGACACATTTGACCAATTTTGACTCAATGACTCCAACTATTACATCATTTGACGATACAAATGTACATGGAATTAAGATAATACAAATGTAAGGATACAAAATTAAGACAATACAAATTATATAAGGATACAACATTCATAGTAAGGAAACACATTTTTTGCACTTTACATGGCATTAAGACGATACAAATGTGGGCTCTTAATATTTGCAAATCAACTCCATGGGCTCTTTTGTATTTCAAATTTTGCATCAAATTTTTTATATACAAAATTTGGCATCTAAATATGCATATTATATTTGATTGTTGTTTTTATATACAAAATTTGGCATCTAAATATGCATATTATATTTGATTGTTGTTTTTATATACAAAATTTGGCATCTAACTATGCACATTACATTCTATTGTTGTTTTTATATACAAAATTTGTCATCTAAATATGTAAATTACAAAACTATATATAAAAAATAAGTGTCCTTTTCACTCCAATCCATGCATTCAGAAGGCAGAAGAAAATTTAATAAAGAATATAAGAAGTTTATATAGGTTGAGAAAAAGATTATGAACATGTATAAGTAACTAAACAAACCAAAGAGCATGACTAGACAATGCATAGTGAAGTTTACCATCATAAAAGATGGACTAATCAAATGCACACCTCGATCTTCTATATCTATCATATATGTATCCAACTACATTTACAATCCACATACAAAACCAAGTTTATTGGCTCAAACAAATAAAGAAAAAAACTACAATTAATTTATTGAATGTAATCGTAATAAACATGGAAAACCTTGCAACTTGAGTTGAACTTACCTACTGAAGTGTGCCTGAAGGGTCATCTCTCTGCTTGAGGGTCTTCAATATTGCTTCATGATCAGCAGTACTAATAGTCCAAAGTTCCTTTGTCTTTTATTTTCCTTGATGTTTCAACAACTTAACATTGGCTACTATAATAAGGTTTGAATACATGAGAATGATTTTGTGTTTCTCATAGTCTTCAAATGCAGGAATGCCATTATTTCTAATCATATATGTGCGCAACCATGTTACTGTTAGAAAGTAAAGTCCACCAAGATAACTGAAAGGGGGGGGGGGTGAATCAGTTATCAGATAATTATAACTTTTATCATCTTCAACAACATTAAACCATATAAGCACTATAATTACCAACCATAGAAATATATTCATACACAATAACACAATGACACAAGATATGTTGACTAGGGAACCTCTTGATCAAAGAGTAAACCCTAGTGGGAATGATTCCCACAAATGATGCACTAATATGAGTATTCCTTGTGAAAGGATGGACTCTGTTAGGAGTCTTATGAAATACATTCAGTACATATGAATCCCTGTTAGGAGATTTTGAATCCCTGTTAAAAGATTCTAACCCGGTTAAGAGTTATGGAAGACAGAAGGACCCACTGCCCAAACAGCTTTAGGGTAAGATCACTAAACACACTATCCAAATAATCTTTGCATTACTCAATAGAATAATATGTTACCTCTTCTATGACTATGCCAAACCGCACTCACTATTACATCAGATCTCAATTTCAGATCTTTGTACTTCACATGTCTTCCTTCACCAATTCGCTTTCATACTTAGCTCTTTTCTTCACTTCATGCATAAAACATCACACACAATCGCTACTTCCACATCACAAATACATACTACTCCATACAAATTCATCCCAACAAATACATACAATCCATGTCATCATTTATTATAGAGACTCTGAGAGATAAAGGAGTAAGATAATGTGGAACCCATGTATCAACCCACTCACTTGACTTACACTAATCCCAATCACACTGAAGACAACTCGAACAATAACAAGCCAACTCTCATGTCCAAATGGTCCATGTACTAGCATTTGAGCTTCAAAATGAATGCATTTTTGAAGAATCTTTCACAATTTGACAATCCAAGCTATCTCCTATTGTTCCCAACTCTACCAAAAAAAAGACTCTGCACATCGCTAAATCAAGAGTCCCCCCTGTGACAATGCTGAAGTACACCAATCAACAATAGAATGAACATCAATGATTTCTACACTTGAAATCCTTAGTTTCTCCTTAATTAGAGCTCTCTTTATGCATGCACCTACTCCATCATGCTCCCCTTTTCCATGACCGGCCTAAAAATAACTCCAAATATGAGGTACACCTCTCTCTACATCCATTCTACATAACCAATAAAACATATGATAATTTTTTAATTGACTTGTGCAGTTATCTGACCAAATGAGATGTCTATCCATAACAATATTATTTTCCTGCACCCACTCAAAATAATTCTCAAAGAAATGTTGGAAAAACTCGGATGAGTGTGATCTATCATTGCTCATATAAAAATGGTACTCTCTGATTATCTTTCGGTCATCTTCTGTACTATCAGGGGAATGTTTATATGTTATGTGCACAAAAATGGAAACCTAAATAGAATTTTAATATTGAGCTTGCAACTTGTTTTGGGGGTGCAATGTATAGTTCTCTGCAAAGTCAACAACTGATATAATAGTGCCAATCGAGAAAGTGTCCTTACACATCTTGAATTGTTGATCCAACCACTGAGACATGTGACTATGCCTTGCATACTTGTAAAAAAAATTCTTCTTGAAATCTAAAATAAAATCAGCTACATTGCATTCTTTTGTAACCAACTCACATCTAGAGCCTTCACCTCCACTTTTTAATGTATATTTAACAGTTTCATATACCTTTTTTGGACAATTGTCTTTCCAAAATTGTGCTTGCAACCCTCATGAAAACATTCAACAAACTTCACTAGCCCACCACACTCTAAGCAATTGTCATTTAAGCAATATTTTCTATAAAAGAAACATCCATCATCTCTAGGACATAAAAAATGATCTAGCAAGTCTCTTGATGATTTTGGAAGAGAACTTGCACCACACTCCTCCAAAATTTCACTAGTATGCAAAGTAGAATGAATGGATCATAACAATTCATGGTGCATTGAAAAATCCACATGATATTTGCAACAAGTATTTCGAATCTTAAGAGGCACAAAAAAAAAAGGCTTCAGGGCTTCAAAAGCTCTTTTTGATATTTGCAATGGTGGATGTGTCTCACAAATTTTTTAAACAACATTGTTTGATTCACCTCCAAATAATGTTTGGGATGTGGGGTACGGTCTCGAATGCCAATTCTCAACTTCAAGACATCCTTCACAATTGGTGACACTCTTGAGTTAGATTACCATAATAGTTGAATTTGATCCTTCACAACATTGGTAAGCTTCTTATCACAACGTGAAAGTCTCACACCATAAGCCCATGTATCATTTTGAAGAGGATCATCAAGTCTTTCTCTTCTTGCAAGTGCTCTATCCAAAGTTTTACAATTTAGATTCAAGTCAACACAAGTTTGTCTCATCAAAAGAGCCTTTCTCAAATGATGACTTACTAAGGAGGTTGTAATAACCCTCCTAGTGGCTCTCTTATCTTTTTCCTTGGTAGTATTCCCAATGGAATTGAAAGAACTAAAAATATTTCTCACAATAATAGCATTCTGCTCCTTTTTCTTGTTCACACAAATCTTCAATTTGACTAGTATACGTCTCATTTTCTACATCTTTAACAATTGCACAAACATTTGACATTGCTCAACCAACGTCTTGTGGCTAAAAAATTGATCAAAAAGTTTTGAAACCCACAATTGAATGGTTCTTTCTGATCTCTTGCCATCAAAATTTATCATTATGTTCTCATCAATTTCAAGTAACCATTTAGTTTTGATCTCTCTCTCTCTCTCTCTCTCTCTCTCTCTCTCTCCTACTCTCTCCCCTTCCCCTTCTCTCTCTCTCTCTCTCTCTCTCTCTCTCTCTCTCTCTCTCTCTCTCTTACTATCTCCCCTTCCCCTTATCTCTCTCTCTCTCTCTCTCTCCTACTCTCTCTCTCCTTCCCCTTATCTCTCTCTCTCTCTCTCCTACTCTGTCCCCTTCCCCTTCTCTCTCTCTCTTACTCTCTCCCCTTCTCTTCTCTCTCTCTCTCTCTCTCTCTCTCTCTCTCTCCTACTCTCTCCATCTCCTACTCTCTCTCATAGATCTAGAGCCTTCACCTCCACTTTTTAATGTATATTTAAAGGTTTCATATACCTTTTTGTGGACAATGTACCTTAAATATTCTTACATCAATTTTTATGCCACTATTAGTTTCTAGAATAGATGATGAGCATACGGTGGTTTTACATCTATGTGAAATTTCTTTTCCAGATTTAAAAAATCAATTGATTATATTCAATCAAGGGGAAGTCCATTGACATCTACTTATTCAATATAGTTAGACTGCCAAAATTATGAGTTTGTAGAAAAATCCTATGTTGGATACTTTCAAGAGGGCTTGGGCTGAAACTATCTGTCATCAAAATCAATTGTGCAAGTATTTTTTCAAAATCATTTTGTATATCAAATAATATAATACATAGTAATATAAAAATTTATATTATAATACTAATGCTATGCTATTATTATTTAATATTAATATTAAAAATATTAATTTGTAATATATATTTTAAAATTGAAAAAAATACACAACACAGTTAATATTAACATAAAAAAAAATACAATTTAATATGAAACTTGAATTTGAAAAAAGAGGTGCAATTAAAATTTCAAAATAGGCGGGAAGTTTCAGATATTCGATATTATGAGATATCCAAAAATTTTGGATATTCAATTTTATCAGATATCCGATTAGGCTTGGTATTTTCTTGGGCATTACCAAACGTGGGTGGTCAACCCTTTAGGTGTGTTTAGGAGATGGTTTTTGATAATGAGACTTCGACCATGTAGCTGACGACTATTTTTTCACCTGAAATTGATGAAACAAAAAGGGTTTCCTAAATACATTATCAACTTTCCATCAATATAATTGCTGTCAAATTTTGAGTTCAGTAAGTAATTATTACTTATTTTTCAATTGAGTTATCTTTAAAGTCGTAATTGACATACTGATTGAAAAACAACTATAATTTTCAAACCATTTAACCCTTTTGAAATCTTAAGCATGTGCCACATTCTATGCTTTGGCTACTATAAGAAAAAAAAAGGTTTTGAATTAGTTAAGGTGGTAAGACATGAGAGTTTTTTTATTCTGATAAATTTGTAGTAAAAAATTCATAATTAATTATTTATTTGACCAAAAATTACAAAAAAATATGCATTACATCTGGGCATGAGTCTACTACTTATATCTAAAATCTTGGGAAAATATATGATCATTTGATTGTGATTAAGGTGGTCAGACATACACATACTCTTTATCTTTTCCTTGAAATTTTCATACTAATGCATTGAAATCTAAAATTTTGAATAATTAGATTAAAAAAATTTCAAACAAGGGCTAGTAGTTTAGAAACTAAATTCAATTTCCCACAGATTCTATTCTTACAACTTTTTCACATAAGGTTCATAAGATGTTCAACCTTTTACGTCAAGTTGACTAACCCTGATTTTTTGATTTTTCATTGTCACTTAAGGCCATAGTTTGGTATACCATGATCCTGCACATACCCATAAACAAAAGATAAATTAATAATTTCAAATATACATAAATGCATATGAACACCAAATTTACATAGAAGACCCAAGATGGGAAAAACCAGGGTGAGAAATGTACTCACTTATCCAAATATATGATTTCAATGTTTTAGGCATGAAGACAAGGAACTCATTTTCCCTACTAAATTAGACATACTACCAAAGATTACACTAATCCTCAATGAACAAAAATGGAAACTCATTGATTTAGCAAGGACAAAACTAAATTTCCTAATCAATCACAATGACGTTCTATTTTGATTCTTCAATCTGTAATCACCCAAAAATGGTCATCTAGACCATTAGCCCCTTTTGCTAAAATCATCAATTGCTTATTCTAGATCAAATCCTAATTTTATCATTTATCTGATCATATTCTATGGGCTAACCATCTTATCCTAAGTCTTTATTTAATTAAAAGGAATTTCCTCCTCTTTTATTAAATAAAAAGCCCCCCACTTTTCCTCTTATCCTAACTTGCACAAATAAAGCATTATTCCTATTTTATAAAAAGGGAAAAAGGCCTTTTTGTCTCATATGGGGCACAAAAGTCAACTCTTATTTTCTCATTGGAGGAATCTTGTGCACATGGATTTTTCCTTCTTCAAGCTCCACCCTTGATTAAATTTTTTGCCTCTTAATCTCCATGGTCCATTGTTTCTCATTTCTTATAAACGGAGAGCTCTCTTCTCACTCTAGGATCCATCTTTTGAATACTAACCTTATGCTGCAGGATTGCTTGGAGACTTTGGAGCTTTTTGAAGACATTCTTGCATCCATCTATCATTTCTTTCATCATAGCTTCATGTTTATGCTTTCCTAGATTAGCTTCATTTCTATGCTCTAGATTAGCTCACATAGAATTAATTAGTTTGGATTGTAACACTTGCATCTTTCTTTTCATAGCTTAGCTTGCATTCTCATTTCTAGCATAGTTGCATTCCATTCTCATCTTGATTCTTGAGGATATTGACATTCTTTCCCTTGTCTCCATTGAATCTCCCATTGCATGGTTTACTAGCAAGGTCATAGGCTTAACAGCTCTAGCTGAGAGCACTCTTAATATCCTTGCACTCCATGCATAGGGAGCTTTAGGTCACTTTTCAAGGTTTCCCATTCATGGATTCCCTTGGAAGTAAAGACTTAGAGAAGTACACATCTTAGTGTGTACATTTTTGGTGCCCACCGTGGGGTAGAACAACTTCATTTTGTCCTTCTTTCTATGCATTTCTGCAATTTATTTTCGTCATTTCTAGCTTGCTATTTTCAGCTCTGTATTTGTTTTACAGATTATCATGTGATAGTTTGCCAGTATCATGTGATACTTCATTCTATAGCTGTGCGATATTTTTCCAGTAAAAATATTACGCAGCCTTGAAGGTTCTGTCTCCCAGTCATACATTTTTCTGTTGCTCGAGCATAGTGAGAAGTGTCACCCAGAAAGGAAATATCACACCAGTACACTGAAAAGTATCGTATGATTCTTCTAGCAACTGAACTGTCACCCAAGTCTGGTAGTGATTGGTTTTGATCATTTCTTTGCAAAGTTTGGCTTGATCGTTTTGGTTTTCTGATTTGTTGTAGCTAGACAATGGTTTATTTGCAAATTTTACTTGCTTTTATTATGCTAACTCTTTGTGGGGCTAACAAGTTGTGCTTCTAGGTACCTCCATTGCTTGAAAAATTTGCTAAAAAAAAAAGATCGCATGTCAAAGCTCCAAAGGCAAAAGGACTACTAATTGTGTTTTGCAGGGCTGCCCAATGCCTAAAAACAAATAAGTGCTTGTTTATTACTTTCCTTTTAAGTGTGGCATATACTAGTTGTTTCATTTCTTCAGCACTTAAGATCTTGTAGGAATCTTTTGGTGGTAGGAGAGTATGCTCTTCACCCTTGTGGTGAAATAGAAATCTTGACCCATCTTTGGATTTTGAAAGCAAAAGGGTAATTGAACTCTTTGTTTGGTGTGTTTGGAAGAGATTTTTGAGCTAGGAGATTATGCTCTTCACCCTTGAGGTGAACCAGAAATCCTGACACTCAAAAGTTAATCCACTCTTTGTTTAGCATTAGGATCCTTTAGCGAGCTTGCTCTTGAGAAATCAAGAGGAAAGACCCAAGTGGGGACAAGCTTATTGCCAGCTATTCCAACCCACTATAAAATCAAGGCTACCAAAGACACAAAACCTTGGTAGACATAGTCCTTGTCTTCCCTTAATGTGAGTACTTGTGGGATTGTGACCATGAGGAAAATGTTGAGCAAGAATGCTTAAGGTACTCTTGTGTCTGCGAGGTCCGTTACTTGTCGCAAGGTAAGGAATCCCTTTGGGGAGCAAGGGGGGTATTATGAATGGAAGCCCTTACTAAGAACCATAGATAGAGGCCACCTTATTTTTCCGCTTAGCATCTTGGTGCAATGATTGATCCTAGTGGACTAACCTAGATCACCCCAAGATTACTCACCATCTATGTTCCTTTGGTTGTGTCATTGACACCTCCATGACAAAGCCAACATCTATTGTGGGCAACCACTTTGTGTGAGGTGATGGGACATCAAGTGTGGGCCAAGTTGCTAAGTATTGAGCCTTTGTCCTTCTAGGCTAGTAAGTGCTTGAAGTTTTCTCGCTATGATCTACCTGTGAAAACAATCTCAAACATACAAACATTGCAGTAGTGCTCATAGAATTTTTCATTTTGATATCACAATTGCTTGTCTTGGCAAGGTTGCTTTTTCTCTTGCACAAGTGTTTGATGACATGTTCAATCACCTACTATTTGCAAACCTGCCTGAATATTGCTGTCACTGTGTTTAAAATCAAAAAATCACCCATTAGATTGCAAAATTAAAAAAATCACCTTTAGAAACAGAGACTTTTTACACTCACTGGTCAAGAGTCATATGACACTGAAAACTAATCGCACACTATTTCAAGATTTATCGTGTGATATTTTGCTGTTGATTTTTCATCGCCCTACTTGCCTGGATTCTATCACACAGGCCACCTAGAAAGTATCACCCAACCTGTGTCAAAAATATCACCTGGTCAAATTCTATCACCCCAGTACTTTGCAAACTATCACTCAGAATCCTTTTGCTATCTCACTACTACTGAATTTGAAATTTAGTTTGTTGAGTGTCTTTTCCTATTCTTCCTCAAACTTGGTCTATTATGTGCATGTTTAATTTTGTTCTAGACTGAGAAAATGAGTTAAAACTATTAGATTTGAGTTTCTCAAATGCTACTTTTGATCACTTGTCACATTATGGTTACCTCTCTATCTACTTGCTAATCGAGCTTCTTGCTCATATCTCAGCTTGAGTCAATTGATTGTTGTAATTTCTTGAGCACTTTTGACCAGCCATCTTTATTGTTTTATCGTGACAAGTGATCTTCTTTGGCTTTGCTTATCTCAATATCTGAAAAACTTTGTCTCATTCTATTATTCAATCAACATTCCTTTTTCATGCTGGTTTCAACTCGGTCTCAATTCGAGCAAGGGAGTCACCCTCCATTCAACTATACACAGTTACCCTCACCTACAAGATGTTCACGCATGCTCTTTAGCAATGACAGTTCTAGTCCTAACCAATCTGAGGATTCTAAAGTCACCCCGTGGTATAAAGGAGGCTTCCTTTTTTCTGCATTCAAGACCTCCAAAAGCACAGATAGTGTCTCACTCACTCTGACTGAACAAGAAAATTTTTGTTGTTTGCAAGAACATTTTGAGCATAAGGACAACCAAGTGCATTTAGACAAAATGGATGCTACTATGTGGATGGCTATGAAGGGAATGTCTCAAGAATAACTTGAGATTAGTGGTTACGAATATAGACCCCCTCCTTTTGGTACTATTGGCAACTATGGCAACAACACACCACCAAGATCTCCTCCAAGATGGACTTTTGCGACTCCTTCACCTCCTAGACCTCCTCCCTCTCAGCATGAGGAAGAAGCCAACGATGAGGTTTCTAGTGAAGAACCTATGAGATTTGAACAAGATGAAGCCTCCCAACGTATGATGCTTCAAATTTTAGAGTGAAATGGCGATCAATACTTTCAATACATGAATTCTAGGGGATACAAGCTCCCTCCTGGCTATGATGTACACCAGATCATTCAAGAAAGAGTACCAACTAAATTGGAAATCCTTAGAGATGAATTTCAATGAACAAATCAACGTCTTGCTCAACTTGCAATAGAAAAGGAACCTCCAAAGATTTCTTTCATAGAATCTATTTGTGCTCTTCCTTTTGATAGGAGTCTATACATGGTCCCATTTCCTAGGGATATTGAGGTTCCCAAATATGACAAGTATGATGGAGTCACCCCATGACCATGTGCATCACTTTTACACTCTTAGCATGGACTTCCTTCACAAAGACACATTTCTTTTGCGATTGTTCCCTAGAAGTTTAAGAGGACAAGCTCTAGAATGATTTGCAAAGTTGACACCACCTCTTAAAACTTTTGATGAGTTGGCTAGGTGCTTCACCCAACATTATTCATACAACATCCAACAACCTATCAACATGATAGATCTCAGTGCTCTAAAGAAAAATCAAGGTGAGCCATTTGCCACTTACTTACAACATTGGAGGTCATTGTATTCTCAATATCCTCGACAACTACCCGAAAGGGAAAAGATTGACATTTTCATCAACACTCTTGTGCCAGAACTGTATTATGATCTAAGGAAACAAGTATTCTCCTCTTTCAATGACATGGTTGAAATTTCATATCGGATTGAGGATGTGGCCATAAGAAAGGGGGATATTGTTATTAATAAAGATACCAGGGGCAATGGCAAGGACAAAAGCAAACCTTGGAATAAAAAAAAGTATGTTGTTAATGATGGTGTTGTGGATGTCCCAAAAGCCAAAGAGTCTACTTTCAACCTCTCTAATGCTATATACATAGAAAAACAACAAGAGGCTGCCAACGCTCACAATGCTCCTAAGCCTCATTATGTAGACAAGCCAAAGAAGCAATACCATCGATGGGTATACACCAACTTGGCTGAACCATATGATGTGATTCTTAAGACTTTAGTTACCAACAAGTATCTTACACTTCCTAAAAATTCTCATCCCTATGACCCACCGGTTAAGCCTGATTGGTGGAGAGAAGTTCATTTTTGCCATTATCATAGAAATAAGGGACATAAGATAGATAATTGTTTTAAGCTTAAAGATGCCATTCAAGATATTATTGATGGAGGCACAGTTGTCATAGATGGCTTAGTTAAAAATTCTGATCACAAAGCTTTCAAGACTCCTCTACCTGAGTATGAGAAAGCAGAATCCTCTCAAGCCAATAAGAAGAATCATGATGCACAGATCAACTATACATATACTCCTGAATCGCCTGTGATCAACATGGTAGAGCCCATTGAGAGTATTCTTATGATGAGATCTCAAGATGATATTGACGCCAATCATGGTATGCCAAAGTGGGTCTTACGAACACTAGATGATTCATCTTCTAGAAGTGAGACACTAAATGTTGTTACTAGGGGGCAAGCCAAAATTGTCCTTAAAACTATGCATGATCCCAAGCAAGCATCTTCTTCCAAACAAGTGGTTCCTTCAATTTTTTCTAGCTATGACCTTGTGCACCAATTACAATGGACACCCGCTTAGATATCCATTTTTTAGTTGCTTGAGCTATCCCCTTTGCACAAATAGATCCTTGAGAAATCTCTTCATACAAAAAATGTTCCCAATGATATTGATCCAAATCGATTCCAGGCTATGGTCAACCACATCGCATCTCCCCACTACCTATCCTTCTCTATAGAAGATGACACATCTCTTAGTCACCCTCATAATCTGGCTTTACACATTGAAGTTCTAGTCTACCACACCTGAGTCTGCCGAGTCTTGATAGACAATGGTGCTAGGTTAAATATTGTTTCTTTCCATGTGGTGCAATAGTTGGGATTGTCTGAATTGGCCGTAGATCCTAGGCCAAAGATTACCATAAAAGCATACGATGAAGTGGAAAGATCTTCCAAAGGTCTTGTTGTGCTACCTATTTGAGTGGGTCCTATCACAAAAGATGTTGTTTTCCAAGTGTTGGACATCCCACTCACATATAACATTCTTCTGGGTTGACCTTGGATCCATGAAATGCAAGCTGTCCCTTCCACCTATCATCAATGTGTCTAGTTTCCACACAATGGAGCTAAGATTGTGATTCCTAAGGACAATGCTATCACTATCAATACTCTAACTACTGCTAATACATTTGTTCCTCACAAAAAACCTTCTCATGATCATAATGCATCCCTTATTGCTGCTGAGCAAAAATTAAAGATGACGAGTAGTGGTATGGGGGAATATACATTAGACTCTATTGCTGCTATGCCCACTTCTCCTAAGTCCTATGGTAGACCTTCAGACAAGACAAAGCCTTCCGCTTCTACCATGATAGTTTTTGTTACATTTGTTCAATCATCTGTGCCCTTAAAGGCCAAAAAATAAGAACAAGTTGTTAGGGAGTGGATTTATAGAGAAGAAGAAGATAGTATGACAGTTGCTACTCCCATTTCTCCTAAATGCTATGGTAAAGGCTATAAATTTTTGAAGCAAATGGGCTATCAAGGTCATGGACCTTTAAATAACAATGGGAACACTCTAGTTGAACCTTTGAGTCATACTGATGGCTGGCCTTCTAAAGATACCACAAGTCTAGGATATGGTGTTGACAATGACATCCTTGAATGTTCTAGAAATACTTCCGTGCTTAGTGACTCAAATATAGACATTAAGGAATCACCACTATGCACTATGGCCCAAATGGAAGACTGTCTTCCTTCTACTTCACTTCTTTGGGGAGGAGAATGCATGCCTACTGATGATATAGCTGAAGCCTCCACATCTAGAAATTTTGTGCCTACTGAGTCATTGAGCTTTGATAGACAATGAAGAAATATTGCACGGTTGATGGAAAGAGGAGATCTCACATATAATGACATGAGTACCTCTACTTCTAGGCATCCTAAGTCTTCTTGGTGCAAACATCCCAATAGAAGTTCCATGACTGATTCAAATGAATATGAATGGGACACTCTCTCAGATGGATCTTCCACAGTAGATATGGATGTTGATGTGATTCATACCTATAGTGACCAACCCAATGTAGGTGATGAGTCTCATGTAGGGTCTGACAAGTTCAATCCACATATTGCTTTAATGGACCACATTGGTCCTTCCATGACAAATTTAGATCTCAATACTTTTGGAGCCTACCCTATAGGCTCGACTTCTCTTGTCACCAGAGATGATACCCCCTGCATCAATAACCTTGAACCTATCATTTCACTTTCCCTCATACACTTAGATCTCATAGATTGGTTCACCCAAGATCAAAGACCTATATTGCCTTCCTTTCAAAATGAATATGAGATCACCTGCCACCTCAATGCCATTGAACCTGTTACTTCTTCCACTAGCGAACCAGCAACAAACATGACTAAATTAGATATCAAGTACCTTAGTCATAAAATTAAAAGAAAAAAGAAATGGTCAGATGGTGAAAACCACATTGTGGCGGTATTCGAACCTCAAAATAGTAAAAATAAAGACGTATCTAAGGGTGAAAACCTTGCTGAGGAACCCGAGGATGAGGTACTTTGTAGTCTGCCAAGCTATTTTCAAGAAAGATCTTTAGTTCTAGTAGAACCTACACATCCCATCAACTTAGGGACAGAAGAATCTTGTAAAATCATACATGTGGCTCAATCCCTCTCATCAGAAGAAAAAGAACAATTTTCTACATTCTTTCGAGAGAAAAAGATCAATTTTGCATGGACATACTCAGACATGCCAGGTTCAAACACTGAGCTTATTATGCATCATCTCTCTATTTCTCCAAAGGTAAAACCTATCAAACAAAAACTAAGAAAGATACATCCCCATGTGGCATTACTGGTTAAGTCTGAACTTGAGAAGCTCCTAAAATCCAATTTCATCAGAGCTATTGACTACGCTGAGTGGATTTCTAACATTGTCCCTATTTCCAAACATGACAAGTCCATTCGTGTATGCACTAATTTTAGAGACTTGAATAAAGCATGCCCTAAGGATTATTTTCCACTTCCAAACATCGACATGATAGTGGACATGATGATGGGATATGAAATGTATTCCCTTATGCATGGCTTCTCCAGATATAACCAGATCAAGATCACCCCTGAGGACCAAGAGAAGATAGCCTTCACATGTGCATGGGGTACCTTTTGCTGGAATGTCATGTTGTTTGGGCTTAAAAATGCTGGCGCAACCTATCAAAGAGCCATGACTACCATCTTTCATGATATGATGCACAAAAACATGGAGGACTATGTTGATGACACGCTTTCCAAATCACAACAAAGAAGCACTTATTTGTCTAATTTGAGTTTGATATTAGACCACATGGAATGATTCCAACTCAGATTAAATCCTAAAAAATGTGCTTTTGGCATCACTTCTAGGAAACTGCTAGGGTACATCATATCAGCAAAAGGAATAGAAGTAGACCCAGAAAAGGTGCAAGCTATCATGGAGATGCCACCTCCTCGTAACATCAAAAAATTAAGGAGTCTTCAAGGCCGTCTCCAATCTATCAGGTGGTTCATTTCTCAGCTAGTTGACAGAGCTCAACCATTCAATCAGAATTTGCATAAAGGAGCTACTTGCATATGGAATGAGGAGTGTCAAAAGAACCTAGACCAGCTCAAGGATTACCTAGCATGACATCCTATTCTTATGCCACCTATCCAAGGGAAACCCTTGATATTATACATTTTTGCTACAACAAATTCCTTAGGGGCTCTCCTTGCACAATATGATGATAAGGGAAAATAATGAGCTATCTATTATATTAGCTGCACTCTGGTTGTTTATGAACTCAATTACACTAGTATTGAAAAGGCTTGTTTAGCTATGGTGTTTGCATCTCAAAAACTTAGACAATACATGCTTGCACATACTACACAGTTGGTTGCCAAAATTGATCCTTTAAAATATCTCCTAAGTAAAGCTGCGCTTACCGGATGACTTTCCAAGTGGATGCTGATTCTTTCAAAATTTGACATTCAGTATGTTGATAGGAAAGATATTAAAGGGAAAGAAATCGTGGATCAATTGGCTGAGTTTCCCATGATTGATAATGCTCCTCTCCAGATAGATTTCCCAGATGCCTCAATCATGAATATCACAGGGCGTACATGGAAAATGTTTTTTGATGGTTCTCATACATAGAATGGCACTGGTGCTGGAATCCTATTTGTTACCCCTCACGAATACACCATTCCTAAATCCTCTTTCCATGCACTAATAACATAGCTGAATATGAAGCCTTGCTGAATGGCGTTAAGCTTGCCCTTGAATGGAGGATTTCTGAGTTGCATATTTTTGGAGATTCTCAGCTTGTCATAAACCAAGTAAATGATGATTACCAAACAAAGGATGACAAGCTAATTCCCTACAAGAGGATGATAGAATCACTCAAGAATTATTTCACCTCTATTTCATTTCAACAAAATTGTAGAGCTGAGAACAAGGCTGCTAACACCATGGCTACTTTGGCATCCATTCTGCAACTGGAAGAGCACAAATCATGCTTTGAGTTCCTGGTGGAAGAATTGCACTATCTTGCCTATAATTCCCCTGATGACCGTGTCATTTACACTATGGTTGGTCATGACTCCTCCCGCTATAACACCATCTTTTCCTATCTCCACGATCAAGTTGTCCCTAAAAATCTAACGCGTAATGAGAAGTGCTAGCTCATCCGTAATGCCTCACACTTTACCCTCATCTCTAGTGACTTGTATAGGAAGAGTCTAGATGGAACTCTCCTTAGGTGTCTAGAAATAGAGGAGTCAGAAAAGGTGCTAGCCGAAGTTCATGATGGCATATGTGGGTCACACTCTAACGGTCTTGCACTCGCTTGAAAATTGCTTAGGGCTAGCTACTATTGGCCTCCTATGCAAGTTGATGCTATTTGATATGCCAAGTCCTACAAAAAATGTCAACTACATGGGAATCTCATTCATGCTCCTAGACGTGAGCTCATTCCCTCTGTTACTTATTGGCCATTTCAGCAATGGGCCTTTGACTTGGTAGGCAAGATTTGTCCTAGTTCTTTGAGTGGGCATAAGTTCATCATTACAGCTATTGAATATTTCACCAAATGGGTTGAAGTTGTCCCATTGTCTATAGCTACTAGAAAACATGTTGCCCTATTTATTTTGAATCACATCATTTGCTGCTATGGTATTCCTTCCTCCATAGTCACGGATAATGGTGGCCAATTTAAGAACAAAGACCTGAAGCACTTGTGCAAAAAGTTCAAAATCAAACAACATTGGTCTTTTGTTTACTACCCTCAAGGGAATGGCCAAGCTGAGGCCTCAAACAAGACATTACTGAAAATCCTCCACAGAACCGTACAAAAATCAGGTAAGGATTGGCATCTGCAGATCAATCCTGTGCTATGGGCTTATAGAACTTCTATCCACACTCCTACAGGTGCAACACCTTTTTCCTTGGTCTATGGTTCTAAGGCTATCTTACCATTAGAGGTTGAAATACTTTCACTAAGAGTCTCTCTCCATGGTTTGATTACTGATGAAGACAAAAGGGCCATGAGAGTGCATGAGCTTACCACATTGGAACAACATCGCAAGGCCACTTTTGATCACATGTGCACTTATCAAAAGAGAATGTCTACTACTTAAAATAAGAAAGTTCATCCTAGAGAGTTCCAAGTGGGTGAACTAGTTCTCAGAGAAAATCCCAAAAATCAGCAAAATCAAGAGTAGAAGGGCAAGTTTGAGCCAAATTGGTTAGGGCCTTACATTATCATGGTGGCATTTGGGTCTAGGGCCTATCAGCTATCTACACTTGAGGGAGAAGAGCTTGCTAAGCCTATCAATGTTCTGCATCTGAAAAAGTTCTACGCCTAAGGTTCTTGAGCTCTTTATACATATTCTTTATGATCCTGAAAAAATTTCAAAAAAAAAAATCATATATGATGCTGAAAAAATCCTTAAAAGCATAAAAAGTACTGAAAAGAATGAGCATCCTAGTGAAAACCTAGCAATAGGCGCTTTGATGTCTCACCAAAAATGTCAAAAAATGCAAATTTTTTTTTTAAAAATAGAAAAAGTGCCTTGGTGGAAACCTAAAAATAGGCCCCTTGGTAGCAAAAATACAAAAAAATTGAAAAAAAAGTCCTAAAAAAATCCATCAAGTGGTGAAAACCTAGAAACAGGTAGTGCTTGAAACCCTTGCACCTATGTCTATCAGTCTTGTGTGGCGCTCATTTGCTCCACTTCTCGCTTTGCCTCACCTAGCCTGGAATTGACTCATCTTAGTCTAGGGGGTACATGTTGTTTTAGTTCATCTTGGGTCTCTTTCTACATCGGGGTTTCTTAGGCCACTTGGTTCAAACAGTGTTTCTCAACACTCCCCAAACTATGTTTTTCAACACTACCCTAGTGTGAAGTATTTTTCAACACTTATCAGATGTTTCCCCATAGTCTAGAATGATGTGATATTTCCACCGGTAGAGGTGATACTCAAAGAATTGACTCTGTGACCTACACACATGCACTTAAAACACTTGACTTGATGAGACTTGTTTTGTGTGCTATCTATGATGAATTATTTGCTGAGTGTTCTCCCCCTAATGGTTTTCGATGATGCATAGCTAGAAGACTAGGGGCATGAGGACATGTTTTATTTCTTTCTCTGCTTGTGGGTATATTTTGTTGGTCTTAACTATCATTAGCATTTATTCTTATTTTACTTGACATTAGGACTTACAAGGTATTGTCCTTGACTATTTTTTGTGAGTACGTGCTTATAGACATCTTGACTTTCTTATGTCTCAGTGCGAGCATAATCTTGCTATATTAAACTTAGGGAATCTCACTGCATTGGTCATCTTGACCTACATGTCTTTGATGCCTAGGTGGGGTTCCCACATTTCATCTGATATAGATCATATTCATATACCCATAGTTATACTAGTGTGTATTATATGATCTTGCTATGCTACCAATAACGCTTGATGATGAATATTAGAGTCTAAAAGCTTTGTGACCTTGCAAGTAAACCACTTTTCATAGTAGCTTGCATTCTTAGGTTCAAGTTAGTTATTTTTTCATCTTGCACTTGGAGAGAGCTCTCCTTTTATCTTTCATGGACTTGTCGGTGAACTGCACTCACCTTTTCTTCTTCTTGACCATGTCTTTCCACTCCTTGTCTTTTTCATCACATCCTATTCTTTTCATCACAAGGGGTTAATCTTATCATCATATCTATATTATCAAAAAGATCATTTTCAAAAACATGAGTCTATATCATTTTTAGAAACATGAGAACTAAACATACATCTATGAGAGAGATTATACATGAGCATATATATCATACATTTTGAGCAACATGACAAGACAATATAAAAACTAAAATATCCATCACAAGTGGGACACATACACAAGATATCTTGCCAATCTAGTAATCTCATATATATATAAAAATGTCATGATACAATGTGGGATATAAAAATTTGGATAAAGTCCCAGGATATGTCTCTATACATCTATCTAACCTAACCTAGGACTCGCTAGCACCATCATGTGGAGCTGGTGGTGGAGGAGGTGGTGCTGCCGCTATGTTTGGTACCTTGTTAGATCTCCCAGCTATCATAGAGTAGGGTGGTGCTCTTTGACCCTCTCGTACAGCCTATATATAGAGACCATGATAATATGTAGCTCATGCTACCTCTCTCTGGGTCTCTGTAGTGGAAACTTGTATGGCCCTCTCTCGCCGCTCTATCTCAGCTCGTAGATCCAATACCTACTAGTCTCTAATAGCTATGGTGTTTCATAGCTACTAAATCTTTGTCTCTAGAGCCTAGATCCTCACTCTCAGATCCCCTCCCCCTGCAGGCTGATCCTTCCCTACATCCACCCTACGACGAACAACTCTTGTCGTATCATCCTCCTCAGGGCTCACTGACCTATGTCTCCATTCTTGCCACTAGCCACCTAACCTAGAACCCTATCCTCTCTCTCCACCCCTCCCTCCCCTATCTCCCTTGTCATCACCATCATCCTAGTCATCTCTGTCTCCACCCTGTGCCTGTGGGTCTGCATCTGGCATAGTAAACCTAGGGAAATGATGTCTCCATCACTTTGCCTTGTAGGTTGCATCTGCTATCTCTATGAGGTAGTCCCATGGCTCCCTCCATATCCTAGTTTTCACCTATACTGCCTACTGGTAGCCCAACATCAACAGCCATCCATGCCCCTCCTCATCTCAAGACCTAGCATAAGTGGTGGTCTCTGTGGATACCCTCTGTTGTTGACCAAACTATCTCCAGAAGTGGGTGATGATAAATCTCTCCATAACCTCAGCATGGATGCCTACCAGTGGCTGGCTACATAACATGTATCCCAACTCATGATCTTTGTCACTCCACTACTTGCAAGCCCTATACAGTCTCCACTCTAAAGCGGTCAGCTCATCAAAGAGTCTCTTGTAAAATGTCAAGTCGCTGCGATGAGCATATGATATGAATCCCATATATCTAAAAATATAGGGGCACCTCCACTCCCTTAGCTGTACATGTGGGTGCACTATGAAAATGTGCTCCCACGCCCATATCTGAGCCAGAATGGCTCCACATGCCCATGTCCTGCTATCTCTGTAAACAATCTCATGGAGCTCATGATACATATCAGCCAATATGGCTGGGCCCCATGATAACTGCCATGGATGTGCAACCAAATCCACCACTAACCTACCCCATCCTAGTGGAAACCCCTTCTGACTCCTGTCAGTGATAAGGGCATGTGCAACAATAGAACAAACAATGCAAGGCATTGGGAAGTCCCTGCCATACTCCTCCATTAGCCACTCCCAGCTAAGGTGTCTTTCGATAATGGTAACATCTTGGAATAGGTCCTAGATGGCCTGTCATCCCTCAATTGGATCCCAATTGTAATATACTTGTGCCAATAGAAAATCATGTCAGTTTCTTATCATATGGAAACTTTACATGTCTAAATATTTAGAAACATGATTATCCTCACTGGATCTTCATGACTCGACACTCGTAGGATCTGATAGACATCCTCTAAGGTGATGGTCACCTCTCTAGTAGGCAGATGGAAGGTGTTGTGCTCGCTATGCCACCTCTCAGCTAGAGCAGTAAACAACCCATGATTTGCTCGAATATGGGGCATATCAAGGAGGCACCCAAAATCCATGCTAGCCAAATCATCCTTCCCGGGATAGTCTAAATCCCTCACGCACCATAGCCCAGTCACTCACAGTGCTCTAATCAACAACACTAGGAAAGTCTCCTACAAGCCATAAACCAATCCAGATGTCAGAACATATCATGATGGATGATCAAAATCAATACAGGGAGACTTAAATGCAAAAATTGTCTAGACCCATGTCATATTGCTCAAAATTTAAACATGTGATATTTCTTATTAACTAGTGCGACACTATTTTTTGGAAAGTATCATGTGATACTTTCTTCAATAGCAGTATGATAATATTTGCCCATGCGATATTTCACTAAGGATTGCATGATGTTTCATCCAGTCTCGTGCGACATTGGATGGAACAGTCGGGCGATACTTTTTGGTCCGCGAACTATCGTATGATAGAGATTCTCAAAGTGTGCGATACTTTTTAAGTATTGTGCGAACTTTCACACCGAGAAAATTTGAAATTTTTCAAAAACATTAAAAACATGTTTAAAATGTACTAAATGCTCATTAATGACTTAAAAAAGAAAAGTTTTTCTGAAAACTTACCGTGGCACCATACTGAGGAGGCCGGTTGTGCAACCACCCTGCTCGAATTGATAATGGTGAACAAGAACTGCTGCTTGCTGGGCCATTTTCTCTCTCTAAGCTCTTAAGATTCTCAAAATCACAAATGACAAATGAATTTGAAAATTACTTTTTTACCCCTTATATAGCATTTTGACTTTTTGACCAATTTTCAAAACATCTCAAAATTTCATGAAAATTGCACCCCTAGCTAATTTTGACATCCTAGATCCGTTTACAAGATCAAAATTGAAATCCAAGTTCATCTTGATAGTCAAAATCATGTTTTAAAATTTTCTCTTCTTCTACGCAGTTGGCTGACTATTTGAGGCTTGATCCTTCAATCTTGTTTGGGGCATCTTCATTTCTTCATCCCCATCTCTTTCAACCTTCTAGTATTTTCATTCATTTTCATTTGCTTCATCTTTTTGAGGTTTGACTTCATCCTAATCCTATATCATTCTCAGTCAAACCTAGTCAAACTAGGGCATATCTTCAATACTTGATGGTTATCCTATTGCTCTTCATCTCTTCGATTATGATTTCTAGTGATTTGATCATGTTTCTCTTGCTTCTACCTTCTCTCTACCTAATTTTGATTTTGATCCTGAGGGGGTAGACACATCATATCCTATTGGCTATTCTGTAGAGCATATTCTTGACCATTCCATTTTCTCTGATCAATCTATCTTTGTGCTTGACATGTTAGTTCTTGTCTCGAGTTTTGATACTATCCATCTCTTTCCTAAGTGTTCAGTACTGTCGCTACTAGGCTGACCATGTAGGATTTTCTATCTCTGTACACTTCATTCTTTGGAGTCAGATCTCTATCTATTTGCCTTCTTGGCTGATCTATTCTTTGACATAACGTGTTCTCAGATCAATCACACATTAGTCAAAGAGGGGTAAATGTAATCACCCAAAAATGGTCATCTAGACTATTAGCCCCTTTTGCTAAAATCATCAATTACTTATTCTGGATCAAATCCTAATTTTATCATTTATTCGATTATATTCTATGGGATAACCATCTTATCCTAAGTCTTTATTTAATTAAAAAGAATTTCCTCCTCTTTTATTAAATAAAAAGCCCCCCACTTTTCCTCTTATCCTAACTTGCACAAATAAAGCATTATTCCTATTTTATAAAAAGGGAAAAAGGCCTTTTTGTCTCATATGGGGCACAAAAGTCAACTCTTATTTTCTCATTGGAGGAATCTTGTGCACATGGCTTGTTCCTTCTTCAAGCTCCACCCTTGATTAAATATTTTGCCTCTTAATCTCCATGGTCCATTCTTTCTCATTTCTTATAAACGGAGAGCTCTCTTCTCATTCCAGGATCCATCTTTTGAATACTAACCTTATGTTGCAGGATTGCTTGGAGACTTTGGAGCTTTTTGAAGACATTCTTACATCCATCTTTCATTTATTGCATCATAGCTTCATGTTTATGCTTTCCTAGATTAGCTTCATTTCTATGCTCTAGATTAGCTCACATAGAATTAATTAGCTTGGATTGTAACACTTGCATCTTTATTTTCATAGCTTAGCTTGCATTCTCATTTCTAGCATAGTTGCATTCCATTCTCATCTTGATTTTTGAGGATATTGGCATTCTTTCCCTTGTCTCCATTGAATCTCCCATTGCATGGTTTACTAGCAAGGTCGTAGGCTTAATAGCTCTAGCTGAGAGCACTCTTAATATCCTTGTACTCCATGCATAGGGAGCTCTAGGTCACTTTTCAAGGTTTCCCATTCATGGATTCCCTTGGAAGTAAAGACTTAGAGAAGTGCACATCTTAGTGTGTACACAATCAACTTACTAGTTTTTCCTTCTTTACATAGGTTCACCTCCACACTTGAATCATAAAAAATTCACTACCTTTATCACTCAAACAATTATCAATCTCAATCTTTTCCATCAAAATATATAAATATTTATCCATCAAAAAACATCAACAATGTTGACCAAAAGAAAATAGGCATTATTAATACAAGTTCGGCCACCTTGAATACAAATACTCTTTATGGTCCACTCCAAGAAGTAAGGAGGGCCTAATTACATCCTAAATGATTTTTTTCAAATAATTTAGTAAATTTGTAAGTAACACAACTCCTTTCAAACCTAAACTCAAAATAACATGTCAAAATACATTAAAAATATGTTATTATTTAGGTAAAAACATTCTCCAATGCATAAAGTGCAATATGAAGCATGATATGTCATGGAAGAAGAATCTTAAGTCTCTTAGCTCTTACCTTGACCTATATCTAGACAAAACCTTCATGAATCAAGTTAGCACTGAAAGGTGAGTCAATCAAAAACCAACACAGACAATAGGATGTTAGAAAGTAAAGTCCACCAAGATAACTGAGAGGGGGGGGGGGGTGAATCAGTTATCAGATAATTATAACTTTTATCATCTTCAATAGCATTAAACTATATAATAAATATAATTACCAACCATAGAAAGATATTCATACACAATAACACAATGACACAAGATATGTTGACTAGGGAACCTCTTGATCAAAGAGTAAACCCCAGTGGGAATGATGCCCACAATAGATGCACTAATATGAATATTCCTTATGAAAGGATGGACTTTGTTAGGAGTCTTATGAAATACATTTAGTACATATGAATCCCTGTTAGGAGATTTTGAATCCCTGTTAAAAGATTCTAAACCTGTTAAGAGTTATGGAAGACAGAAGGACCCACTACCCAAACAACTTCAGGGTAAGATCACTAAACACACTATCCAAATAATCTTTGTATTACTCAATAGAATAATATGTTACCTCTTCTCTTACTATGCCAAACTGCACTCACTGTTACACCAGATCTCAATTTCAGATCTTTGTACCTCGCATGTCTTCCTTTACAAATTCACTTTCATACTTAGCTCTTTTCTTCACTTCATGCATACAACATCACACACAAACAATCCTCCATTATTACAACAAGAAAATACATTCCTTCCTTTATACCACACTAAAATAATTACAAATGAGTCGGCATACAATTAGAACATAAAAGTTTCCACATGCTACACCAAAATTACACAAAACTATCAGCTTCCAAATACAATAAATCTTCACTCGTGTGACCTCAAAGTTTGTGCTATCATCCACGTCACTATCAATGTGTGTTCAAATTCCCTTTAATTGCACAAAACCAGATTCCATCTCAATTAGGAGATATCATCCGATTTCCACAAACTGCTACTCAGGAACACTGCTTGAATACTGCTTCCACCAAAATGCTCATAACTTCCATAAATAAATGAATTACTATCTGTTCTCTTAACCATAGACATATTAGATATCAAGGATTATATCCTCAACATCACATAGCTCCAACTACAATAACCCACATACGCTAATCCAAACTCAGTCTGCTTCTTTGCAAGTCTCCGGTAAATCACTATGTTGAGATCAATAACAATCATAGTCATTAATGCAACAAAAATTGCTATAGAATGGCTTCCAAACATTTAGCATTCATTCCTAACAATCTCCCCCATTGGAATTGATGGCAACATAGATGAAAAAATCCAATGTTCCATTAATCCAATACTGCAACACTGCTGCTCCAAATCCTCTTCATCAATCAATCTTGCTTCATTTTCCTACTCAGTTCTCTCCAACAGATGTTTTAGATGGTTTTTCATGTATACTTCTCCTCCATTGACATCAATGAAAAAAATTTCATCATTATGTCAACAACAACTCCAATGTCAAAAGACACTATTCAGAAAATACATTCATTAGAGTCCTCATGACTTAGCTCAGATACACATACTCCTCCATAGAGGAAGTACCAACATCCAGTCCAGAAGAAAGATATGGCTCATATACCACTGGATGGATGCAACCAACTGCATCACTTTTCAAAAGTAGGCTGGGGCATAACCCCAAGCATACCTCTCAGATACTCAAATGTATCCTTAGGCAAAGGCTTTTTGAATATATTTGCTATCTTCTCCTTTGTACTTATGTACTCAATTCTGACTTCTTTCTCAGCAACTTTCTCTCTTACAACATGATACTTAATCTCTATATGCTTTTTCTTAGAATGTAATACAGGATTCTTAGACATACTAACTTTGTTGGTGTTGTCACAATGTATGACAACAGGTTCAACAAACTTTATTCCAATGTCCTTCAGCATTTGCTTCATCCAAATTATTTGGTTACAATTATTTGCTGCTGCTACATATTTTGCTTCTACTGTGCTTTGTGAGATACAATTCTGCTTCTTTCTTAGCCAAGAAACCAATCTTCCTCCAAGGAAAAATGCTCCACCACTTGTGCTTTTCTTATCATCAACACTGCCTCCCCAATCAGCATTTGTATATGCACATAGGGTAAAATCATCAAATTTTTCATACCATAATCCATAGTCCATTGGGCCTCTTAAATATCTCAGTATCCTCTTTATTGTTGCATAATGTGATTCTCTAAGTTCAGCTTGAAATCTTGCTACAATTCCAACTAAATGTGCTATATCAGGTCTTGTATGAGTCAAATACTGCAATCCTCCAATCATAGATCTGTATTTCTTCTGCTCCACTATAGGAGTCTCATCTGTGCTAGATAACTTATGTCTAGTTACCATGGGTGTTCCAACTGGTTTACAATTCTCCATACCAAATCTTTTCAACAAGTCATTCAGGTACTTTGTCTAACTCACAAAGATAACATCATTGTTTTGTGTTATCTGTAATCCCCAAAAGTATTTCATTTCACCAATCATACTCATTTCAAATTTAGTCTTCATTTCATCAGCAAATTTTTCACTAGCTTCATCTTCTCCTCCAAATATAATGTCATCAACAAAAATAACTATAACCAACAAACCATTTTCAATTTCTTTTGTGTACAGATTGCTATCAATTGTTCCTTTTGTAAATCCCAATTTTAACAAATATTTATCCAATCTTGTATACCAAGTTCTAGGTTCTTGTTTAATTCCATATAAAGCTTTCTCCAATTTACATGCCATGTGTCCTTCTTGAGTCAAAGGAAAACCTTCAGGCTGGTCAATGTAGACTTCTTCTTCCAACTCTCCATTCATAAATGCTGACTTCACATCCATCTGATATACTTTGAATTTCTTGTAAGCTACATAAGCCATAAACATTCTTACTGCTTCAATTCTTGCAATAGGTGCAAAGGTTTCTTCATATTCAATTCCTTCTTTCTATGAGTAACCCTTACATACAAATCTTGCTTTGTTTCTTACTACTTCTCCTTGTTCATTCATCTTATTTATAAATACCTATTTAGTTCCAATAACATTCTTGTCTTTAGGTCTAGGGATCAATTCCCATGTCTTATTCTTTTTCAATCTAATCCAGTTCTTCTTTCATAGCATTAGTCGAACTTTCATCTTCACAAGATTTATTAGTAGTCTTAGGTTCAATTTGAGAAATCAAACATAACTATTCTTGTACCTTATTTTGAGTTAGAACTCCTCTTTTGATGCTTCCAATAATTTGTCCAATAGGATGATTTCTTAACAAACTCTTGCTAGGTCTCACTGTCTCAGATCTAACTTTAGATGTAGGTTCTTCAATGACTTCACTATGGCTTTCATTCAAAAAATCACTATTAGTTTCATAAAATAATTCATTAGATCCAGTGTTAGGTTTAGGATGAGCTTCTTCGTCTGATTCATAATCAAGCATTCTTTCCTGAATTTTGAACTTTTCATCAACTTTAACATTTGCACTTTCGACAATAGTCTTAGTTCTTTTATTGTAACATCTATAGGCTTTGATTTTCAAAGAATATCCAAGAAATATACCTTCATCACTTCTAGGATTAAACTTTCCAATATCATCATCTCTCTTTATATAAGATTTGCTTCCAAAAACTCTAAAATACTTAACTGAGGGTTCATGTCCAAACCATAATTCATAAGGTGTCTTGTTTGTGTCTCCTCTAATTTGTACTCTATTCATTGTATACACTGCTATGTTTGCTGCTTCTCTCCAGAATATCTTCGCTAAATTATTCTCAAATAACATAGCTCTTGCTACTTTAGTCACTGATCTATTTCTTCTTTCTGCGATGTCATTTTGTTTAGGTGTTCTAGGGGCTGAATACTGTCTCTTAATGCCATTTTCTTCACAAAAGGTGTTAAACTCTCTAGAAGTAAATCCTCCACCTCTATCAAATCTCAAATATTTAATCTTCATTATAGATTCATTCTCAAGTTTATTCTTAACAATTTTAAACTTATCAAATGCTTCAGATTTTTCTTTAAGAAATACAATCCACATCATTCTTGTAAAATCATCATCAAGAATCATAAAATACCTTTCTCCATAGAATCATCTAGTCTTGGTAGGACCGCTCAAATCTATATGAAAAATCTCCAGCTTTTCTATAGATATAAACTTCTTACTAGGAAAAGAACTTCTCTTCTGTTTAGCCATTACACATTCTTTGCAAATCATGTTAGTAGGCTTCATAATTTTAGGCAAATCTCTTACTGCAAGTCTAGTACTTACTTTCACAATGTTGTCATAGTTTATATGACAAAACCTTCTATGCCATAACCAACTGTCATCAATCTTAGTAATCAAACATGTCATCTCAGTAGGATTCAACTGAAATACATTAAATCTAGTTCTAGATCTAGTTCCAATAAAATTTCCATCTTTATCCTTTATCACACAAGTTTTCTCAGTAAACCAAACTTGATATCCCTTATCAACTAACTATCCAACACTCAAAAGATTATGTTTCAATCCATCCACAAAATAAACATCATCAGTATTAGACTTCTTTCCATCAAGAGTAATAGATCCTATACCTTTAATCAAACAAGGTGCATTATTTCCAACTCTAACAACTCTCCATCATATTCATTAAACTTTATGAACTTTTTCATGTCTCTAGTCATATGATGTGAACAACCACTATCTATAATCCAATCAGCTTTCTTTTCAACTTAAGAAACTAAGGCTTTTTCTTCCTTAACATCAGTTTCAGGTTTCTCTTCTTTAATTGCTACAAATCCTATGTCATCATTATTCTCAATATCACTTTCACTTAAAGTTCTTTCTATACTAGCTTCAAGATCTTCATCATTAGCATAATAAAATTCCTTAGATCTTCTAGGTTTGAAATTGTTTCTGTACTTTTTAACTCTCTTAGGACATTTAGATGAAAAATGACCATATTCTTGACAAGTCCAACATTTAACTATTTTCTTACCATCTGGTTCTCTTTTCACAAGTAAGGCAATACCTTCTTCAATCTTCTTGTCTTCTTCATTTCTAGATATGTTGCTGCCAGCATAATCTCTACTCACACTGATGCTTCTTGACAAATTAGGGCAAACACTAAGAGCACTGAGTGTTGTCTCCATTCTAGGTAAGTCTCCTGATAATCTCAGGTTCATTTTTGCTGCTTCCAATCTTCCGAGAAGAGTTTCTCTTGTAAAGTTTGTTGTACAAGCTATAACTTGTTCAATCATCTATGTTGTCTGCTTAAATAAAGGGGTCAATGTCCTCATAATTTTCCATATCACTTCATTCTCTATCTTTGTTCCTCCACAAGATTTTATACCTATAATAATTTATGACATTCTACTAATATAGCTTCTAATAGATTCATCTTCCAACATTCTTATATCTTCAAATGCACATATCCAATTATGTAATATAACTCTTTTTGCATGTTCATCACCTTCAAAAGTAGAGTGTAAAGCATTCCAAATTTCATGATATTTTTTCAAATATTTTACCTAACTATACTCATTCTCCAGAAGGGCTGTCAAAAGTGCTTCTCTTGCAAGTATGTTACACGTGAATAGATCTCTCTCATCAGTAGTACATGTTTCAAGATTGTCCTCTTCAATGATAGTCTTATCATTCTTTGTAATCAACCAATAACCTGGTCCTAAACACAGTAGGTGTGTCTCGATATTTTCTTTCCAGCTGTCAAAATTTACTCCATCAAACTTAGGGCTTTCTTTCCTGAAATTCACCATGGATCTCCTTAAGCTATTAAATTTCTTTTTCAAGGACCCGCCACTCTGATACCAATTGTTAGAAAGTAAATTCCACCAAGATAACTGAGAGGGGGGGGGGTGAATCATTTATCAAATAATTATAACTTTTATCATCTTCAACAACATTAAACCATATAAGCAATATAATTACCAACCATAGAAAGATATTCATACACAATAACACAATGACACAAGATATGTTGACTAGGGAACCTCTTGATCAAAGAGTAAACCCCGGTGGGAATGATGCCCATAAAAGGTGAACTAATATGAATATTCCTTATGAAAGGATGGACTCTGTTAGAAGTCTTATGCAATACATTCATTACATATGAATCCTTGTTAGGAGATTTTCAATCCCTGTTAAAAGATTCTAACCCTGTTAAGAGTTATGGAAGACAGAAGGACCCACTACCCAAATAGATTTAGGGTAAGATCACTGAACACACTGTCCAAATAATCTTTGTATTACTCAACAGAATAATATGTTACCTATTCTCTGACTGTGCCAAACCACACTCACTGTTACACCAGATCTCAATTTCATATCTCTATACCTCGCATGTCTTCCTTCACAAATTCACTTTCATACTTAGCTCTTTTCTTCACTTCATGCATAAAACATCACACATAACCACTCCTCCATTATTAAAATAAGGAAATACATTCCTTCCTTTATACCACACTCAAATAATTACAAATGAGTCGGCATACAATTACAATAGAAAAGTTTCCACATGCTACACCAAAATTACACAAAACTGTCAGCTTCCAAATACAATAAATCTTCACTCGTGTGACCTCAAAGTTTGCACTATCAATGTGTCTTTAACTTCCCTTTAACTATGCAAAACCAGATTCTGTCCCAATTAGGAGATATCATCCGATTTCCACAAACTGCTACTCAGGAACACTGCCTGAATACTGCTTCCACCAAAATGCTCATAACTTCCATGAATAAATGAATTACTATCTGAACTCTTAACCATAGACATATAACATATCAAGAAGTATATCCTCAACATCACATAGCTCTAACTAAAATAACGCATGTGCGCTAATCCAAACTCAATTTGCTTCTCTACAAGTCTCTAGTAAATCACTGTGTTGACATTAATGACAATCATAGTCATGAATGCAACAACAACTACTACAAAATGGCTACCAAACATTTAGCATTCATTCCTAACATAGGATAGTATATATGACAATTGTTGGTGTAATTTATGTCTCAGGTAATTAAAATTTACTTAAGTTACCTTAGCATAATGAATATCATAGTAATTTGCATGGCAGACACTTAGGGAGTTGTATATCTATGGAATATGGTTGTAGGAGAAATTCCACTGTTGGTGGTGTGATCTTGTTATCACCTTTTCATATCCACTTATAGTGAGAATGATAATTCTACCTTTGGTGGGTGATCCATATTTAGTGGAATAATCTATTGTTGTATCATGCCTACCCTTACATCTCATTAAGTGACATGTCATTGTTTTGTGCTCTCTTCTCCTTTTTCCTTAGCTATATAAGTAGACACATGTACATTATACTTAGTTCAATTTAACATTTTACATCTTAATGAGAATACATTATTCTTTTCTATTTTGTTCTCTCTTACTTTTTGGTTATTCATTGGCCTCTAGACCTTGGGTTTTTGTGGGAAAATTCCTACATGGTATTAGAGCCATTACAGGATCATTGAGTATCCTTTTAGAGAGATCTTGGTGCATTTGAAGGTTAGTGTATTGTTAGATCTAGGGATCAACAAATTTCCAAAGTGTCCTACATTGAATCCGAGCTCACAATTGCATCCAAAAGGCCATTTCCAAAAAATATTGACTTTACATTTTCCTATATTAGGAAAGATTTGTTTTTAAGACAAAAAAAATTTAGCAGACAGGTCATACAACCTACATGTTAGTTGAGTATAGTTTTAATACCACATTTTTTATCAAAAAAAATTATTTTTATCATAAAAAAATAAAATAATTTTTTTAAAAAGGATTTGGGGAGGAGTGGGGGGGTCGTAGACCCCCCTTGTTCTATTTTTCATAGGGTATGGCTTTACCACCGCTAGGATGCAATTGACTCCTAAAGGGACCCCCCTCTATAACACCACCTTCAACTCTAGTGGCCCACTCCATCTCTAATAGCCACAACTTCTAATGCCTCTAGATATGCCATATAGCTCATTCTTTGGCTGGTCTAGACTACATAACCAAGTAATAAACACCAACTTAACACCATCTCTAGGTATGCCAACTCAACACCATCCCTAATGGTAGGAACTTAGAAACCCATGATAATATATCCATACAATGCAACATCATAATTCATTGCAATGACAACTCATCAAACACATCAATGACACATAGGGTGCACAATCAACACATATGGTCTCACAAACAAGATGCATGTGTCATAATTGACACATCACCCTCTTGCCACATCAATTAGATGATTAGTCCAGTCATTTTCCACATGAACTATATGGACTACATAGTTAGTGTCTAGTTAGTAACCTTCTTAGCATTGTATAAGCCACTCATATTTTTCCATGTGGCATAGAGGTATTTTAGTGTTAAAAACCATTTAACCATCAAATTTAAGCTTTTCAATTACTTGTGATGACCATTTGATCGTCAAATTTAACCTTTTATTTAGATGACATCATCAGGGTTTGGAAAGTTTTTCCCCCTTCACCATCTACATTTATTAATTTTCAGTCTAAATTTAAAGGCCAATATCTTAGTTATTTTGAGGCCTTTCTTAGGGTAATTTTATTTTGTTTGGGGGTAAAAATTACCATACTTCATAGTGGTGTTTTTATTTTATAATTTTGGCATAATATAGGACTTAGGTGATGAATTAAATTATGGGATTTTATGAAAAATAGAGGAGAACACTTAGAAATAAGGGCTAACCTTGTCTTTAAACAATATGGAAAAGTGTGAGGAGCCATATCTAAATTTATGTGTTCATTAAGTTTCATATGAGGTCTTGTTATAGAAAACACACTAAGGTGGGTGCAACATAGTCCTTAAATTGTATACTAATTAGGTTCTTACAATTTAGGATGGTACATTTATCAACCACTTTAGTGAGAGTATGAAACAACCTCATGCTCATGGTAAAGGGAAATGAGAGAGATAAAATAAAAATAAGAGAGAAAGATGATCATTGGTGAACTACAAAGAGATAAGCCATCACTAAGTTTAAGGATGCAATAACTCAAACAAAGGATCTGAACTTATACATCCATGCACAAGGGTACAAAAAGAAAAAGAAAAAGAAAAAAATAAAAGATAAAGACACCAACAATAAAGGGGGTTATTACTAAAATAAAACTCCAAAATAAACTACCAGAAGAAGCCTTATTTGAGAAATATCTCAACCATTAATACCATGTTCATAAAGTCATTGCAATCTGAGTATAAGTGACCCCATTGAAAGGGAATGAGCATCATGAAAAATGAGACAAAACTCCATGATATAACCCACTAGCATAGCTATGAGAGCATGGAATGAAGAGAGAGGGATCATGAATCCAATAGGCTAGCAAGTTGTGTTATTCTAGATGATTCATGGGACAAGAAAAGGAGGAGAAAGAAAGGATAGAAAAAAATGTTACGATAGTTTAGCTCATCCCAAAGAAAGAAGGAAAGAGGATCAATGGTCTAGAAAGATGCATTATGCTAGTCAATTCTACCATGAAAAATTTTCACACAAGGGAGGCTTGAAAATTTTGCGCTTAGGCTTAAATTTTTTTTCTTAGGGGAATCTTACAGGATCATTCCTATGGAAAACATTTCCTTTGTAGGGATCCAAAAATATTATCATTCCTAAGGAAATCATTGTCTCCTTAGGGGTTAACAAAACATGAGTAGTGTTAAGGAAAGAATTGCCTCCTTAGGGATCAATAAACAAAAGGATGCATAATATACAAGGAGGCCATATGTATTCCCCCCTCCTTATGATGGAAACATAAAACTATGCTGGCATCATAAGAAAAAGAGAATAAGGATGCCTAATTCTAGAAATATAGAGATATCTTAAAACAAAAATGTATTCTTGTTCCCTTAGAAAATTGTGAATATTATCATTAGTCAAGGAAATAGATAATAGTGAAAAGGTATCCACAAGTAGGAAGTGAAATACCCTTAGAAGAAAGAGATCTTGGCTTCAATAAATCTACCTTCAAGAGATGAGCTTGAATACTGACAACATCTTCAAGACAAAGAGGGGAAGAAAATAAGAATGCACCCTTTTAGACCCTATTTCTAGGTGAAAAATGGATTCTTGATGAAGGATAGCATACTCTAGGCCCCAATGTAATGGAATTTGTTTAGGATGAAAATAATATTTCAAATAAGGAAGAGGTTGTGATTTAGGATACACACATCTTGTACAAGAGAGAATATTGAATCAAATTGAAATGATTCCTTATAAGAAAAGAATGTTACATGATAAAAAATTGCCACTATTCTAAGGAAAGAAGATCCTTAGAAAGAAAAAGGAAGGAGAAGATTGGCACATGAGACCTTGGCCCCCAAGTGTGAAGGAAAGGGAAAATATAATATGTTGTACAACCTAAGTGATAGATCATTTATAATAAATATGCACTTTCAACTAAAAATGATTTATAAACCAGGATGTAAATCTCCTATTAAACAAACACATTTATGCAAGGATGGACATCATACTATAAGAGAAACAAATAAAAAAAGGGGAATGAATGATTTCAAAAAGAAACAATATTTAGTCCCTAAATGGAAGATTAATTTATAATAGACATGCCTTTTGAGGCATGAAATAGATTTTTTAGAAAATATGAAAGTAGATTGTGTGAAACAAAGAATATTATGCCAAAAAGGATATGATCATAAAACAATACATATCCATAAAGGGATAATGAAGAGAGAGATGGGAGGATAACATATTATGAAAACTTAGTGCATAAATCAATTGTACAAGATGAAATCTTCCAAGAAAAGAAGATATTGCAAATAAGGACAACCATTTTATTAGAGAGAAATATTCTAACAAACAAGTCATGTGTGATAAAAATGTGACACACTTCTATAAACCATTGCTCTTGAGAGAATCCATAAAGAAGGAAATCTCAAGAAGTGGCTTATAGATTCCTATCTATTATGTGAAAGAATCTAAGTATTATGCATAGCGGGTCTCAAATGAAGCTCAATAAGAAACCATTGCAAGGGGCACCATAGAATGGAAAATTCAAAATGCAAGAATGAGAGATAATCTAAATGAAATGCAAGAACTAATCAAGAATGAAAATGTAAGAACAAGAAAGAAAATCTAATCTAACAAGATTACAATACCTCCTAGTTAAGCTATGTGATTTAAGCTAAATACAATAAGGAAATGCTAAGATAAGAAAATAAGTAAGCTAGAGTGCAAGAGAGTGCTCTAAGAACACAAGTAAAAAAAATGTTAACATAAGTATAAGATCTCTATGTTAGGAATTGATTAGCCAAGAATGAGGAGAGAGTCTCCTTTTAAAGAGAAATGGATGGTGAGAGATTAAGAGGCAAAATCCAAGGGTGGAGAATAATCCCTATTTTGACTTTAGGGCACAAGATTCTTAAGAGGAAAAATCAATGGACATGGTTAAGAGGCAAAAATATGTGTGGAAGAGATTAAGAGGAAAAAGGAGATTGAAGGATATGCAAGGTTAGGTAGAAATGAGTGGTGAGGATTAAGAGGCAAAAGAGATTCCACTTTTGTCTTTTTCTCTTCTTTTAAAAAACAATTTTTTTTAGGAAATTCCTTTTTCATGTGCACACATAGGATAAAGTGGACTTTATTTAATTAAAAGGGGACATGTTCATTTAATGAAATAAAGCTTAGGATAAAGTCGTCAAACTTTAGGATATCATCAAATAAATAATAAAATGATGATTTGATCAAGAGATAAGAGATTAAATCAATGTGCAAGATTGATTAAGAATAAGATGAAGTATAGTACTTAAATTTTAATGTTAGAGTGGAGCTCATGGTTTACTAGACCATTTTTGGGTGATTATATTTTCCCCTCTTTGAATAATGTGTGAGCAATCTGAGAACACATTGAGTCAAAGAATGATGATGTCAAGGTAATTGATAGAGATCTAACTCCAAACTTGATCGAACCAAGCACAGAGAGACAACTAATCTCAAACTTGATCGAACAAGAACTAGAAAAGATAACAAGATATCTGATAAAGATCTGACTCCAAACTTGATCGAACAAAGAACATAAAGGTAACTAGTCCGAAAGTTTATCAAACAAGAACTAGCAGAGATAGATAAGATATAAGAGTCAATTTGCAACTTTAAGAGATGATTATAGATTATTCATGCCCCCTAGGGATCAAAATTGAAATGAGGTAGAGGAGATGAAAAAATGAGATATATTTTATAAAAATTAACATAAGATAAGGTCTAAGATGATCGATTAAGTGCACAAGACCAAGTTTGACCACCAAGTGATGGAGATTTTCCCTAATTTGAATGAGGTTGACCAAGAAAGATATAGTATTGGGATTAGGTCAAAACCAAAAGAAAGGATGATGCATGAGAGGAGAATGATGATTGCCTCAAAAGATTGAAGAGATTAGCCTCAAAGGGTCAATTAACTGTACGTAGAAGGAAATAATTTTAAAATACAATTTTGGCAATCAACATGAAGTCAGTTTTCAATTTCAATCCTAAAAATGGAACCAAGACATTGAAATTAGGTAAGGGTGTAATTTTTGTAGATATCTGAGACTTTGAAAAATTAGGTCACAATGTTATATAAGGGGCCCAAAGGGTCATTTTTAAATTATTTGTGATTTTTGACTTCTAGTGATTCCAGAGTGAGATATAGCTTTCTGATGGAAGACAGGTGAGTACCCATTGATCAACATTATTTAAAGCTCAGTCAATTGCACAACCGGTCTCGAGGGTATCCCCAGGTGGTAAGTACCTAAATGTTTTTCTACTTTACTTCATTTTTGTCATTTTTAACACATTTTTAATGTTTTTTTTAAAAATTCATAGGAAAATTTAGAATGTCACATGCCTTTATTGAGAAACATCGTACAATGTTTTGCACAACCCCGAAGTATCACATGAGCTTTATGTGGTTTATCACACGAGGGCCACCCATTGGTCATATGAAATGGTGTGAAATATCATACCATGCTAAAGTGTTGCACCAATATGTTATAAAGTATCATATGAAACAAAATTTTCCTATTGAATATCGTCTAAAAGAAATTGAGTATTTGACTACTTAGTGACTTGACTAGGAGTACTTTGATCTATTGTTAATTCTTTGTTGATGCTTTTAGTCACTTTCTAACATATTTGTGACGTATTCTAATGTGTTTCTTCTTTTATTTTTGATGCATCAACATTTACCTGATCTAGCCATCTAAGAACCTCACCTAGTAGGCTTATGCTTAGTTCCTCAATTGTCTTCTGATGAGAGAGGCACTCAAGACACCATGGGCCTTGGAGAGTTAGTACATATGCCCCATATTCAAGAAAACCATGGATTACTAACCGCACTTACTGAGAGGTTTCATTTAGAGAATAATACCTTTCACCTACCTACTATAGAGGTCACAGTCATAGTTGAGGATGTGTACTAGATTCTTTGCATTCCATGCCATGGAGAGCCAGGTAGTATCTTTGATAATTAAAAATTCTTGATTGAGACATACTTATGTTTATTGTTGTTGATGTTGATACTTGTATTGATACTGAAACTTGATCTTGTATAATGCAGATTTATTTTGATCAATCACTTGCAGATGAGATCTCTACTATGTAGAGTATATTTGGAGAATTTACCATTCTGGACCGCACCATCCTTTGGGAGAAGATGATGGATAGCTATAGTGATGATTACCTTATTGCTTGCATTTTTTGTTCCTTGATTGGCCATGTCCTTAGAGAAGATGGGATCTAGAGAGGATTTTAGTGTAGTTGGGGTAGGTTATTTATGGATCTATTATCTCGGCCTGGATGCATGATATGGGGACCCTCTCTCCTAGTAGACATGTATCGTGAGCTTTATGATATAGTCTATAGGGAGGGGAAGAGAAGGTCTAGAGAGGCCATATTGGCACATGTTTGGGCATAAGATCACATCACCATGATCCTCCCTAGGGTATACTTGAGACAGAGAGGTAGACCCTACATATATAGGTATTCAGGGTTCATACAATAGACTCATGTGGGGGATACCCCATATTGGAAATGTAGGTTAGACAATCTGCATTCTATTGTATGTCATCCATACATAAGTGAGAGTAGAAGGACGAGGTTGGAGATGAGTTATCCTTCATGTTTTATAGTCATCCACGATTGGGTAGACATGCAGGTATCATCGAGAGATTTATCATCAATAGGGTATGGTGGCAGTTTGGCAGGGTGCAAGGGATTAGCACTGAGACTATAGACTACACTAGGTACATGGAGCAGGAGGACCTCAGATGGGGCCCTATGCTCAAATAAAACATATGCCTCCATGACACATAATAGATATAGTGGTTAGTACCTGATCTACTCCCTAAGGTTATAGATGAAGGGGCCACCTCAGACTATAGGAGATGGATCTAAGAGCATCCATACCCTAGGTTTATAGTTCCCATAGATTTGAGACCTAGAGGAAAAGGGGATGAAGATGATGATGGTGGAGATGGGGGTGGTGGAGGGAGGATAGGAGGAGGTGGTTCTAGCAAGTACAGGGGAGATGTCCCTTCTAGTAGTAGACCATCCACCCAGTCTTGGTCTCAAGGGATGGTAGTAGCAATGGATATCGATGAGCTAGAGGAGTAGCTAGTGAGGAGGCCACGACTAGACCAGGGTAATAGAGAAGAGGACAATCTTGCAACATAGCTAGAGAAAATATCACCTGCAAATGATGGTTTGGCATAGAGGGTCACTACATTGGACGAAAAGTTACAAAGGAATGAATTACCATAGCTATGAGAAACCAACATCAGAAGGATGACAGGGCCCAGATACAGGAGATGAGACAAGAGAAAGACCAGACATGGCAAGAGATGCAACAACACAAGGCTAGAGAAGCCTACTATTATGTAGCCTACATTACCATGGTACCCGAGGGTTAGAGATTACCAGACTACTCATAGCGTTCAGGTAGATCAGAGGGTGTAGTACATGCACCACATAGGACCCAGGATCCTCCACTAGCTCCACCTGCTCAGGAGGGTGGAAGCTAGTCTTAGATTATATTTAGGGCTTTATTTGATATTTTGACTTGAGATGTTGATCTCATTATTGTACTTGAACATGATCTATGTTTTATATATATATGAGATACATAATTTTGTCGATGTATTGTGGACTTGTCTCATTTCTTGTATCCTCATGGATGTATCTTTACTTTCTTCAAATGTATCATAGGATATCAATTATCTACTCATGGCTTCTTCTTTATTGCTTTGAAATGTGATGCTCTCATATTATAGATTCTTTATGCTATGATATGTATGTAATACACTTCATGACTTAAAACGTAACTCTTTTAGTAAATTAGATATGATGGTATGATTAACCCCTTGTGATGATAGGAAAAGGACAAAGAGTGGAAGATTAAAGAGGTGATAAAGACATGATAGATATAGAAGAAAGAAAGATATGTGATCGAGTGCAATTAACTAACTATCTAATAATGATGAAGGAGTCTCTCCAAACTCAGATGTGAACTAAGAGTGCACTTAATAAATGCACGCTACCATGAAAATGCAAAGTGCATTTTGCAAGGGTTAATAGGTCCTGTAATACCCCAGAAATGGGCTATAGGTTCATTAGCCTCCTACATCTTCAAATTGAACGAAATCGACATCAAAGTCCTAACCTAAGGCACATTTGCACATCAATTTATCAAAAATTGATTATCTTAATTCTGCATCAGAGAATCTTCCTTGAATATTCCTATTTATCCTAATTATTTTTAATTAAATATTATTTGGCGATAAATATCATTATTTATCCTAAAATTTGAATAATTGAATATTCTAAATATTTAATTAATTAAGTTTAATCCTGCCACTTAATCATTTAATTAATTTTAATTACATTTATTCCTAAAATTGTATTATTTAATTTTGACAATAAATAAAAAATCTTATGATTAATTGATTAAATTCCTATTTAATTAATTAATGTCAATTGTCAATATTTAATGATATAGTTTTTGAATATTAGTTTGATTAAATAATTGATTAACCCATAAATCATTATTTTAGTTAAAAAATAAGTTAAGTTGAAGATAAATTACTTTATTTTTAAATCAATTCATAATTATCTATGCACATTCAAAGAGCAGTTAAACTTTAAATCAGAAAATCAATTCAAGTTGTTATCTTTTTGAAACTCAATATCTATTTTGAGCTGAAAGCTGATCTAAACTTCTGATTTGAGTCAAAAAGCTATTTTTGCATGATTTTGCATTATTTTGTGAGTTAATTAATTATGATTTCTTGTTAACTCAAAAATCAACTTGAGTTTATCAAGAGTGATTTATGGATTTTCTCAATGCATCCTCAAAGCCTTGGATTTCTATAAAATCAAGGCTTAGCTCTTCACAATTACATCTCTCAAATTTGCACAATTACTCTGGCCAAATTGCATCTGAAGAATCAAGCTTTTGTGAATAGGAAACTTTGTGAGATCATTCATAGTTTTTCATAGCTTTGCATAGTTTTCACATCAATTCATATCATTGTTAGAATAATCTGTATATCATTTCAATTCAATTCTAGATTAGATTCATACAGTTTTTCATCTTATTGCATTCAAAATCCAAAAAAATAGATTAATCTGCATTCATTCTACATTCATCTTTTAGCATTAAATCCTTCATTTAGGTGTTGCATTGTCACTGATCTTGGTCTAATCTAAGAATACCATACTCACACCTACTAGAAGGTGGTAAATCGCCTGGTTAGCTTAGTTTCATTTATTGGCAGATTTTAATTTTTGCTAACCTCTAATGTTTTACTAAAGTGTTGTGTTTGCAGCTAGGTACAATTTTCACACATGTTTCTGGCGCCCACTGTGGGGCCCTGAAATGGGTTTCCATTTCATTTCTAACAATTTTTGTCAATTTTCTATCATATTTTGGCCAAAACCATGATCTTTGTTTTCTATCCGTACATTTTTTGTACGAGTTTTGTCAGAAAGTCATACCAGGACCCTCTGACTGTCATACAACAGTCGGTGTTTTTGGGACTCGTATCAATTGTTACACATTTTCATTTGGAGGTTACTTTGTCATGTGTGTAGAGACCCACTATCGTATCAGTTTTGGATTGTCATACGGGAGGTAACTGATTATCGTACAAGTTTGGCATCAGAATTCAATTGTCATTTCAGATTTTTGGGTAGTTTTCCAGATTTGATTTTTGGATTTGGACTAATAGCTAACCCTAACAATTGAGATATTTTGTTTCTAATTGGTATTTGCTGATTCTGATTGGGAAAGTGCAACAAAAATTGTAAAATAGGTAAAATCTACTAAGCGCATTGCGAGGAACTCGGGTATTCTTTTGCATCTAATAACACCTCATTTTGGGACATAAAATGAATTATCATGTCTCAAGCTTGTGTGACTTTCCTTGCTTTCATATCACAGACTTTAGTTTTGGGCTATAAAATGAATATAAATTTTCTTTTTGCATATCTATTACACATAGTAAATAGGCCCTATGAACACTATTTGTGGATGATCTTGAGAGAGTGGGCTTCATTCGCTTGTTTTTCATGTGAAGCTCTTTTTGATGATGAATCCCCTTGTAGGTAGGGAGGTTACTGTGATTATCTCACATTCTACTTGGTTTGGTCTTCAACTTTGATCGGTGCATTCTCTCTTGGTCCCTCTTAGAGAGCTTGGTAGACATCATTTTTGACATCACAGCCTTGGTGAGGTGATTTCAGTCTTAGCGTGTCAAATTAATCTATTTTTTGTGTTTGGGTAAAAGTGATAAGGCTAGAGGATTATGCTCTAATCCCTTTTTGGGTAGTAGTAGAAACTCAAATCCTTGGATCTGGACCAAGTCCCCATGTGGTATCTTTTGTGAGTCACCTTTAGAGAGGGTTAACTGTAGTGGACATTCCCTTTATTGGGTCAACCACATGGATGAAACCTCAAGTGGTAATAGCCATTTTCACTGTGGTAGCAACAGCTGCTATATAAATGTCTCTGTGGAAGAAATCTCCACAAGTGTGGTCTCTTGTTGGGCTATCAGATCTCCCTAGTAGCTCCTGATTGATTAAATTCTTAGACTGTGTCAAAACCCCAGTGCACCTGGATTGGATTTCGCCCTCTTGAGATCACAAAATTTGCAGAGTCAGACCATTACTAAACACCTTAGCAAGGCCAATTTTTCATTTTCTAGGACTACGTGTGTAATTGAAAAACTTTTGAGAACATACACAAGTAGCATTCCTAGGGATTAGCACAATAAGTCACTATTGCTTGTTCATGCGCAAGGTTACTTTTGCCCTTGTTTATTGTTTTGAAATGATTTCTTGCTTCCCTTTGCTTGTTGTTTTGCATGTTTTCTATCTACTTGGTCCTTTGAAAATAAACAATATCGAACTATTACATGAATCTGCAAACCTGGACAGAGAAAATCTTACAAACAAACTGATTCTAAAAACTAAAAATTTGCAAAATCTCAAGCAAAATTCCTTTTTGGAGTCCAAAAGTCATCCCATATTCTCAAAAAGTCATACGAGTTTTTCCAAAAGTCGTATCAGAACACCTAGATTATCGTACAAGTTTTGTCAGGAAAAAGTCAAGAAAAATCAAACCCTAGTGTCAACTGTTGTACAAGTCTTGTCAATTATCATGCCAGAGCTTACCCAGACTTGTACGAGCCTAGAGAAACTTGTATGAGAATTTTGAAAAATTGCTAGAAACTTGCCAAAATTGCCAGAAATCCAATTTTTACAACCTAATTCCAGATTCTATCAAAAAAATCATTATGTCAAGAATAGAGCAGAGCCAATCAAAGGAATCCAATCTATTTGTCTAAAAGTGGTCACTTGAGTTTGATCTAGCCTTCTAATCTATTGATTTGAGTCTTTTTCATCTTATGTCAAAACCTTGACAATCATCTTCAATTCAATCTTCATAAAAAATGGCTAAGTGTTGTGAGCTCATGTCCATCATCTTTTGGGAGTCTAACCATATAACTAGGGCACATTATCCTTCATTTGCATCCAATCTAATCTTCAATCAATCCAATCTTGACAAGGTTGTGTCATTCAATCTTCTTGAATCAAGTCATTCTTTAGCTATCTTAATCTTTCTCTTTTGCTTCACTTGAGGTTAATGGTGGAAACTAGAGCCTCATCACAACAAAAACAAGGAGAAAAAGAAAAACTCTCTTTAGCCACATCTTCTGTGATTGTTGAGACATTTCATCAACCCTATGACACAAATCTCTTTGGAGAAGATGCTCTTGGAAATCTTTTCTTGAAAGATGGTTACATCACCCCTCCTGCATTGATTCATGCAAATCATCAACCAACCCCACCTAAATCAATTCCCAATAGTCCTCACAACAACACTATGTCTCAAGGTGGAGCAAACCAAGGCTCCCAAGGACACCAATCTCAACATGGTGCAGATCAAGAACCCACACCTTCCAAAATTTCCCAATATCAAAATGATGATAACTTCAAGAAAATGATGAGGCATTTCTTGCGTGAAGAGAAAGAGGCATACTTTCTAGAGTTAGCTCAACAAGGGGCTTAACTTCCTCTGAACTTTAATGTCAAAGATATCATCGCACATGAGGAAGAAACTCCTATCACATCCATGATGAAATAGATGCATGTCATGCAAGTCAAGCTCAACAAGCTAGAAAAAGAGAAGGAACCTAAGGAGTTCTCCATGGAGGCCCTATGCCCTTTTCCATTTGATAAAGACTTGTACATGCCACCATTCCCAAAAAGAGTGGAAATTCCCAAATACGACAAATATTATGGAAACTTTGATCCCCAAGATCATGTCAGAGAATTCTATACTCAATCCATGGAGTTCATGCATGAACCAACCTACTTAATGCATCTTTTCCCATGATCTCTGGGAGGAGCACCCATTGATTGGTTCTAAAGAATGCCTCCAACAATCAAAAATTTTGAGGAGTTTATCAAGCTAGTCTATCAACAATACTCCTACAACATCCAGCATCCGATCACTATGATTGACATCTGCAATCTGAAACAAAACTCAAGAGAATCATACCTGAATTTCCTCAAATGATGGAGGAAAAAGTTTTCTCTATATGCTAGACCCATTCTATAAATTGAGAAGCTGGAAATTTTCATCAACAATCGTGTTCTGGAAATCAACTACCATTTGCAAATGAAAAATCATACATCCTTTGACAAAATGGTAGAAAATGCAATAGAAATTAAGAAAGTACTTGTACAAAAAGGAGACATCAATTCAAAAGGACAAGTATGAATTTGGATCTAGTTCCAAAGACAAAGGCAAAAATTGGAACAAGAATAAAGCCATCGTCACAGATGGTGTTGTTGATAATATCTGTAACCCATCTAAGGCACCCACTTTCAATCTCACTATTGGTACCCAAGCCATCAAAGCCTTAGAGGTAAAGGTGACAGAATCAAACAAGAAGCCATCTGACTACAAACCTTGGGCTCCAGATCCTAAACACAAGTTTACTCCTCTTGGAGAATCCTTAGAGTCCGCCATGAAAACTCTGTTAGCCAACAAAATCATCACATTGCCCGAGATAAAAACATTTTATCTTGAACCTAAACCAAAATGGTGGAAAGAGACCAATTTTTGTGATTTCCATCAAAATAAGGGTCATAAAACCAATAACTACATATGCTTAAAGCATCTCATACAAGACAAAATTGATAATGGAGAAATGGTAATCAAAAATCATAAAAGCAATAATGATCATACAGAATTCACAGAACCATTTCCAAAACATGGTCAAGGAGATTCATCTTCTCAGCCTAACATGGGTGCTAAAGTCAATTATGCTTACTCTGGAAACAATGTTGTCATAAACATGGTAGAACCTTGCTTATCTGAACATTGCAATGTCATCACCATTGTGCAAAAAGATAGAGATAATCAATTAGCAAATGTAGTTTCTTGGTCACAAGCTCAGGCACATCTACAAGGACAAATCTCAAATTCATCAAATGTCCCTAAGATGCCTTTCAATCTTTCATCTTCTTCTAAACAGAGGGCTGCCTCAAAATCATCAAATCCTAAAGACATGAGGCCAACATCATATAGTATTGTCCAACAACTCCAGCATACCAATGCAAAAATATCAATGTTTGAGTTGCTTCAGATATCTCCCGCTCATTGAGCTATTTTGGATAAAGCTATACTCGGTTCCAATGTTCTTGAAAATATTGATTTAGATAGATTTTAGACTATGGTTGGTCATCTGACATCTCCCCAGTATATCTCCTTTTCAAAGGAAGATGATAACTGCTTGAGTCATCCGCATAACCAGCCCTTGCACATTGAAGTCTTAATCCAAAACCATCATGTCAAATGAGTGTTGATAGATGGAGACGCTGGTCTCAACATTTGTTCTTACAACTTGATCACACAACTAGGATTATCAGAAGCTTCCATTGATCCTAAAAAGAAGATAACTAGCAAGGCATATGATGAACAAGAAAGATCTTCGAAAGGAACAATTGTATTACCTATCAGAACAAGTCCAGTTATTAGAGATATCACATGTCAAGTTCTTGATCTACCTTTGCCTTACAACATTCTTCTAGGGAAACCTTGCATACATGAAATGTGAGCTATTCCTTCCACATACCATCAATGTGTGAAATTTCCTTATGAAGGAGTAGAAGTAACCATTCCAGCTGACATATCTACAACTTGCAATACATTCAAAGAAAGTGCTGACAAACTTGTTCCTAATAATAGAGAATCTTCCACTAAGCAAATAGATATTGCATCTACATCCAAGATGGAAGACATTGAAAAAGAGGTCAAAATCAAAGACAAGGGTATGGGAGAATACACAATGGAACTAGTTTTATCTCTCACCTCTCTCCCGTTGTCCCCAAAATGTTATGCACAACCTTCAGACAAAGTGAAACCCAATGCTAAAGAGTCCCAGGTCATATTCAATGGAAGCTTTGTCACAGAGAAAGTATCTAAACAAGAGCTTGAGGAAGAAGAAGTCATTCTTGCATGGTTATACAAAAATGAATCTCAATCCCAATCAATCTAGAAATGTAACTCTATAACACCAAAAGTTCCTTCAAAGTCATATGGACCAGGGGATAAACTGATTGCTAAAATGGGATACATCAAAAAAGGACCTCTAGGACTACAAGGAAAAGGTCTTATATCACCTCTTGACCACCGTGGCTGAACAAAAAAGAATACAATAGGTCTAGGATAGCAGAAGAAGCCTTTTTTATCTTAGCAACAACTCTCCACATGTCTTAGAATAGATTGAACCATTAGAAGAAATTCAATTAAAGGAAGAAACAAAACAATCTGATAGTGATGATTCAGACACCACTGATGAGCTCATTCCTTATGAGCATTTTCCTAAAGAAATACTAGATCTCCTTAAAGATGAAGAAAAACCTAAGGAGAATATCAATGTAGTAAAAACACTAGAACCTACTATGGAACAAAAGATAGTTGCACCACAAGAACCAACTGATCTAGAAGAAAACCACATAGACAAGGAGGAAGGTGGTAGCTATTCTGACGCAAGGTAGGGGCCAAGAAGGGCCAAACAATGGCATGCCCTAATGATCTAGCCTGCTCAACACATGTAGAAGAAAATAAACAACAACAGTGAGAGAGAGAATGCAGAAGCTTTCATATATTATTCATCAAATAGAATGATGCATGTCAGGCTATAAGGCCTTCCTAGTTAGGGTCAGATATTACAATGATTTACAAAAGTCCTCAAATATCCGAGGATCTGTCAAAATCTCTAATTCTATCTTCTATCCAAAACTACCCCGTAAACTCTAAACCAACAACTACATTTATACAAGAAGCTACCGAACTGAGTTGGCCTTCAGATCTAAAATCAATGGGAGAAATAGTTAGATCTAGGACCACACACCTCCCAATGAGTGATATCAACATTAAATCTATGATCCAACATAAATGCACAAGTCAGCCACAACATAAACTAAAACTAAACCCATCGGTGAGCAAAGGTAACCAAGCAACAGACAAGGAACATCGAGCGCCAGTGAAACAATCAACCACCCAGGAGATAACCAACCACACTTGGTAACCAAAGGAAATTGACCAACTACTAACCAACCCAGTCAAAGCAGGAATTGAGCAACATAGACAAAATCCAAAAAATTTTTGGTGACGCAAGATTGCCAAGGACCCAAGATGCTCTTGCATCAGACACCTGAGGTTATTTTGGAATGATTCTCCAAATCATTTGGTAGGTATGATTTGTGTTGCATCCAACTCAAACTATGAAATCCATGAACTATCTTCCATCGGTCTATTCTTCCACTTTACCAGATATTCCATATACTATTTTCCCCTTGTACTTTTTCCAACTCTTTCCTTCAAAATCTATTTAATTTCTTCATTTTTCTTCTTAGGATATTCTTTCGGTACTGTCACTTCTTCATCAAGTTCATGATACTCATACAAATCAGCAATGTTGAAAATCGGTGATATGTCCATGTCATCAGGTAACTCAATTTCATATGCATTTCCACTGTCAAATTTCTTCAAAAACTTGCAAGGTCCAAACTTCTTCAAAATCTTGCAAGGTCCAAACTTCTTCATCTTCAACTTCCCATATCTTCCAATAGGAAATCGACCTTTCTTCAAATGAGCCATCACTTCATCACCAACATCAAAAGTTTTATGTCTCCTTGATCTATCAGCTCTATCTTTGTATTTTTGATTACTCTCTTCCAGCTTTAGCTTCACAGCTTCATGCAATGTCTTCATATACTCAGTAAATTTTACTCCTTCAACACTTCTCTTACTTTCATCAGCAATGTCTCTCAAATTAGATATACCTCTCGGCTATGTGCCATTCACAATTTCAAATGGTGTCTTTCTAGTATTCCTATTCACTAAATTATTGTATGCAAATTCTTCTTGTGCCAACACAAAATCCCAATTACTCAGTGTGTCTCCAAATAAACATCTCAAAAGATTTCCCAAACTTTTGTTCACAACTTTAGTCTATCCATCAGTTTGTGGGTGAAATGTAGAACTATATTTCAACTCAGTGCCAAATTTCTTCCAAAGGGTCTTCCAAAATCATCCAACAAATTTACTACCTCGGTCAGAGATAATACTGTTAGAAATAGGAAATACTAAGAGGGGGGGGTGAATCACTATTTCACAAACTTTTTCTTTTGCCCACTTATGGATATAACAGATTACTTTAGTGCATACAAAGATTATCAAGCTGATTAACAAACATAGCAGTAAATAGAAAGAACTCATAACACATGATATGTTCTCGAGGAAACCCTAGCCAAGAGAAAACCCTAGTGGGGATGGTACCCACAAAGATCACTAATCAAAATTATCTTGTTAGGGATATTGGACCCTATTAGGAGTCAATTTACAATATATAGTAGATTTGTCTTGGTTAAAGGACTTTAGGCCTTGTTAGAAGCCTTAACCCTGTTAGGAGTTAGATTACAAAACCTGATCACCAGCTGAGCTCACTGCCCAAACAGGTAATACAAAATATTTCTGACTATAATATGGTACTACTTACAACTTCACATCAATAGCCTTTGCTGCTATCACAATATACAACTATCACAAGTTATCTTTTCTTTCTTTTTACACATCACATATATTTTCATTACATTTCAAGTATGCCTAATATATGAGTTATTAGAGCTAATAAATTTACATGGTTGGCTTCCAAAATATTTATCCAACAGTAAACATCTAGGATTTCATCCCTTCATAATGTTAAGTCATTATTTTGACAAGAAAAAAAAATAATCCCTTAACTCTTTCGCTAATACTGTCTCCAAAACTGTTCTGTCTGCAAAAACTGTCTTCGGTAAACTTTGAATAAATTTGTCCGTACTGCTCCAAAATTTATGCACACTAAGATGGGGTATCCTCATACTCTGTAGAAGCTTTAGTTAACTGTGCAAACAAAAATATTGCTCCAGTGGACATCGCCAACTAAATCTTCATCGGGTGCTCTATCAGGATCACTATATCCATACTTAGACAATTTCTTCCTTCAACTTGCCATACTTGCATTCTAGATTCTGTGCTCTTAATAGAGATCATATGTTTCCATAATGACAACATCTATGCATCCACATTAGCCAAATTTCCAACAAATACTCCTCGGTAATCCATGCAATCTGACAATTTCCTTAAAGAAAAGATCTGTTACATGTACTGCATCTAATGTCTTTCTACAAGGTATAAAATGTGCTATCTTTGAAAATCTATCCACAACAATAAATATAGAATCATTACCTCTTACTGTCTTTGGTAAGCCAAGAACAAATTCCATACTGATGTCAATCCAAGGTTTCTTAGGTACAATGATCGGTACATACAATCTAGTATTCTGACTTACTCCTTTTGCAACTTGACAAATTCCACAACTTTTCACAAATTTTTGAACATCTTTATATGACTATGGCCAATAGTATTTGTCCTTAAGAAAATTCCATGTTTTATCAATACCAAAATGTCTAGCCAAACCACTACTATGTTTCTCCTTTATCAAATTAGTTCTCATTACTCCTCTCGGTATACACAATTGAATACCTTTAAACAACATACCTTCCTGAATAAAATATTCATGCCATTCAGTGTCTTGTTGATCTTGAATAGGTGCTCTGCACTTTCTCCATGGCTCAGAAAAATTAGGGTCAAACTCAAAAGAATCTCTCATCTAATCAAAACCAAGAACTTCAATTTTCATCTCGGTCATCAAATATTTTCTTCTACTCAATGCATCAGCAACTCGGTTAGTGACTCCACTTTTATGATTTATCACAAATGTGTAACTTTGAAAATACTCAACCCATTTCATATGTCTCTAGTTCAACTTATTCTAACTACCCAAATATTGTAAAGCCTTATGATCGGTATAAAACACAAATTCACTCAGTATCAAATAATGCCTCCATTTCTTTAGTGGTTGAACAATAGCATAGAATTCTTGATCATACATAGAATATTTCCTTCTAGCATCATTCAACTCTTCACTAAAGAAAGCAATAGGTTTACCTTCTTGACTCAACATAGCTCTAATTGCACTTCCACTTGCATCACATTCTACTTGAAATACCTTACTGAAATCAAGTAATTCAACAACCTTCTACTTCAGAGTCTCAAAACTTTTATCAGCTCCATGTGTCCACTTGAATTCTCTTTTGTCTCCTCTCATAGTCTCAATCATAGCATTACAAATTGAACTGAAATTCCTTATGAACTTTCAGTAAAAACTTGCCAAACCATGAAATGATCTTACCTCACTAGCATTCACAGGTGTAGGCCAATTCAAAATAGCTTCAAGCTTTTTAGGATCCATCTTCAAACCATCAGCTGAAATCCCAAATCCCAAATACACAATCTCCTCTTTCATGAATGAACACTTTTTCAGATTTATCAGTAATTTTTCTTCTTTCAATCTCTGCAAAACTTGTCTAACATGTAACAAATGTTCTTCTTTGGTCTTATTGAATATTAGAATGTCATCAAGATATACAATCACAAACTTACCCAAGAATTTCTTCAAAACTTCATTCATCAGCCTCATAAAAGTACTCAGTGCATTAGTTAAGCCAAAAGGCATAACCAACCACTCATACAAACCTTCTTTTGTCTTGAAAGCAGTCTTCCATTCATCACCTTCTCTAATTTTGATATAATGATACCCACTTTTCAAATAAATCTTTGTGAAATACTTTGCTCTAGTCAAACTGTCCATTATGTCATCCATTCTCAGTATAGGAAACCTATACTTCACTGTTATCTTATTGATTTCTCTAGAATTAGTACACATTCTCCATTCTCCATTCTTTTTAGGTGCCAATACAACAAGTACTACACAAGGACTCAAACTTTCTATAATCAAACTTTTCTCTAGCAACTCTTGAATCTATCGGTTCAATTCCTGATTCTCAGTAGGTGTCAAGTGATGAGGTGCCTTATTCGGTAAACTAGCTCTAGGAATTAGATCCATGCAATGATCAAAGCTTCTTTTTGGTGGAAAACCATCAAGTAAATTATTAGAAATGATATCACTATACTTGGTGAATAACTTATCAATCTCCTCAGGGACATTATCCTCTATTTTCTTACTCGGTTTGTTAGGGATCACAACAAAACATACATCATTCTTTTTCAAAGAGTTAACAAAATTTCTTCCCTCCATCAAACAAAATTTCATAGATGTGCAAACATTACTAATAGGTTCTTCCATCAAAGGTAACAAGATCTATTTCTTTCCATCAGCCACAATAGTATACTTATGCAATCTCCCATCATATATAGCATGTCTATCATATTGCCAAGGTCTACCCAACAAAATATGACAACAATCCATAGGCATGATATACATACCACCTTATCATAGTACTTTCCAATCTTCAAATTCACATAACATTGTTCACTTACCGGGAGTGTATGCTCATCTTTGATCCATGAAATCTGATAGGGCTTCAGATGTTCCAACCTTTCCAACTACAACTTTGTGACCATCTCCTCAAATGCTAGATTCTACGAGCTACCACTGTCAATGATTACCTTCCAAACTTTATCAAAAACTCTACATCTTGTCTTGAACAAACTTTTCCTTACTGGATCTTCCTTTTTTCTTTCATTCCATAGTTCTCTCCTTACCATCAAGTTTAGTTTTCTTTCTCAGGTTCATTTGGTGACTCTTCTTGCACCAAAGCATTTCTACTGCTACCAGCCTTCTTACTAGCATGTGTACATTCAAAAGATCTATGACCTTCTTCTCCATAATTGTAACAAATTGCTCAGAAACTTCCTCTACTATAACAACCTCGGTAGTTACTGCCTCTGCCTCTGGATGAACTTTCACCTTTCCACTCGGTCTTGCCTTTGTCCAAATTTGTCTTTTCAGGTTCAGATCTACTATTTTCACCATTAGATCTACCTCTTCCTCTAGGGAATCTATCACCTCAACCTCTTTGTCTTTTCTCATGTCTTTTGTTCAATTTTCTCCTTGGCCTTAAATGAAAATTGGTAAGCATTTTCAATGCTCTCCAACTTGATACTAATTTCCTCTTGGATGGAAAATCTCAAACCATTCAGATATCTACTAATTCTTTCCACATCATGTCTAGATCTGATATCTAATCTATAGAATTCCTTAGTATATTCCTTTACCGAGCTATCTTTCTATCTCAAACTTTGCATTCACTGAACTAGGTTAATCTGATAATCACAAGGTGAGAACTTTCCTTTCAATTTATTCACCATTTTATTCCATACCTTGATTTTGTCTTTTCCTTTCCTCTTCCTATCCAACCGTAGATGTTCCCACCATAAGGATGCATGAATTTTCAATTTTGTGCTTGCAATCTTCACCTTCTTGTCTTAAGGAATGTTTTCATACTCAAAATAATTTTCCATCTCGGTGATCTAGTCCACCAATTCATCAGAATATAGCTTTCCACCATACTCAGGAGGATTTAAATGTGGTGTAGACTTCATACTTGTCAAAGCTTTCAAAAATCTTTCTTCACCTTGATCCATAATAAGTGTAGGTTTTGCATTTGCATGTTCTTCCTCAACTTCATCATCACTAACATCTTCAAGATATTTGCCTCTTCTCTGGGCTATTTCAACAACTTCTAATCTAGCAGCAATTTACCTTAGCATATCTACCAATCTTGGATCTACATCTCACCTCCCATGAACCATCTTGACAACCCTCTATAATTGTAGGTCAGATCACAATCTGCTACCCCACAAAAATCAACTAGGGCTTCAAGAGGAACCTACAAACCTAGATCCATAGACCTAGATCAAGATCTCACCTTGCTCTGATACTAGCTGACGCAAGGCAGGGGCCAAAAAATGGCACACCCTAATGATCCAGCCTGCTCAACACATGCGAAAGCAAATAAACAAAAATAATGAGAGAGAGAATGCAAAAGAATTCATGTATTATTCATCAAATAGAATGATACATTTCAGGCTGTAAGGCCTTCCTGGTTAGGGCCAGATATTACAATGATTTACAAAAGTCCTCAAACATGCGAGGATCTGTCAAAATCTCTAATTCTATCTTCTATCCAAAACTGCCCTGTAAACTCGAAACCAACAACTACATTTATACAAGAAGCTACCAAACTAAGTTAGCCTTCAGATCCATAATCAATGGGAGAAATGGTCATATCAAGGACCACATGCCTCCCAATGATTGATGTCAATATTAAATCCATGATCCAACATAAATGCACAAGTCAACCACAACAAAAACTAAAACTAAACCCATCGGTGAGAAAAGATAACCGAGCAACAGACAAGCAATGTCAAGCACCAATGAAACAACCAACCACCCAAGAGATAACTAACCACACTCAGTGACCAAAGGAAACTGACCAACTACCAACCAACTCAGTCAAAGTAGGAATTGAGCAACACAGATAAACTCCAAAATGTTTTTGGTGACATAGGATTGCCAAGGACCCAAGATGCTCCTGCATCATATTCTGAAACAAATTCTCATGAGTATGAATTCAAATTAGAATCTGAAGGTAACCCTTCTTGGGGTATCCATCCTAAATTTACGCATGTTCTTAAATATCCTAGAGGTCCAAAATCAGAAGATGAATCCAATGACTATGAATGGGGAGTCATTCCAGAGGAAGATGAGCTTATCACAGAAAAACATATTGATGTTATTCACCAATATGCCCCAAAACCCAACATGATTCTAGAGAAAAATGATGAACTTAGTGAGTTTGATCCACCTATGGCTGAAGTAGACTCCCATAATGACATTGAGCCTATTCATGAATTGAACATTTTAAGTTGTAATATCACCTTCGAACTCGAGAGTTGGGTTGGGGCCAATGATGATAGATCCATATCCACAAACAACATTTCCCAATCCTTCCCCACTTTGACTATCCAACATCCTGAACTTCTTGACCAAACCTCCACAAACCCAAGCCACGGTATCTATACCTTTCGAAATGACTATGCCCTTGCTTTCTACCTCAATAAAGTTGAGCCAATGATGACTTCCATTAGTGAATTGAGTGTTAGCATGATGGAGTTGGATATCAAGTATCTTTGTCAAAAGAATAAGAATAAAAAGAAAAAGAAAAAGAGTTCTGAGGGTGAAAACTACTTTGTGGCAATCTTAGAGCCTACAAAAGTAAAAATAAATGACATATCCAAAGGTGAAAACCTCTTTGAGGCACCTAAGGATGAGATATTTGATGTCCTTCAAAATCATTTACAAGATAGATCTCTAGTACTGATTGAGCCCACTCAATCTATCAACTTGGGCATAGCCGAAGAACCATAGTTGATCCATGTAGCACAATCTTTATCAAAAGAAGAAAAGAAAACATTTACTACATTCTTAATAGAGAAGAAGATAATTTTTGCATGGAAATATTTAGATATGCCTGGATTAGATCTTGATCTTATAATGCACCATTTATCTATAGCTCCAGGAGTCAAATCTGTTAAGCAAAAATTAAGAAAGATGCATCCACATGTTGCACTCCTGGTCAAAGCTGAATTAGAAAAACTATTGAAAGTCAAATTTATCTGAGTTATTAATTATGTAGAATGGATCTCTAACATTGTTCTAGTATCAACACTAGATAAATCTATAAGAGTGTGCACAGATTTTATAGATGTAAACAAATCATGCCCTAAGGATGATTTTCCATTACCAAATATCGATATGATAGTTGACATGACTGCGGGCTTTGAGATGTATTCTTTAATGGATGGTTTTTTGGATACAACCAAGTAAAAATTTCTCTAGAGGATCAAGAGAAAACTGCTTTCACATGTGCATGGGGTACCTTTTGTTGGAATGTCATACCATTCAGTGTTAAAAATGTTGTTGCTCCATATCAAAGACCAATGACGTCTATTTTTCATGACATGATGCATTGAAATATGGAATATTATGTTGATGACACCCTGGCTAAATCTATGATAAGATCTAAACATTTGAATGATTTGAGAAAAATACTAGATAAAATGGAAAAGTTTAGTCTCAGACTGAACCCTAAAAAGTGTGCTTTTGGTGTCACTTTTGGAAATCTCTTAGGTTACATTGTTTCAAAGAAAGGTATTGAAGTTTATCTAGCTAAATTCAAGGCTATAATGGAGATGCAACATCCCAAAAATATCAATCAAATGAGAACTCTACAAGAGAGAGTACAATCTATCAGACGCTTCATATCTCAGCTACAAGACATATCACAACCTTTCACAAAAAACTTACATAAAGGTGTGACTTTTGCATGGAATAAGGAATGTGAAAAGAACTTTAATCATATCAAGAAATATCTATCAAATCCTTCTATTTTGATGCCTCCTATTCAAGGGAAGCCATTGATCTTATATGTCTCCTCCATAGATACATCACTGGGGGCATTGCTAGCACAACATGATGAGGACAAGAAGGAAAGATCTATATACTATATCAGTATAACATTGGTAGCATATGCGAAGAAATATTCAATGATTGAGAAAGCTTGTCTAGCTATGATCTTTACATCATAGAAATTGAGACACTACATGTTAGATCATAGCACACATTTGGTAGCTAAGATTGATCCACTAAAGTAACTACTAAGAAAAGCTACCCTCACAGGTAGATTAGCTAAATGGGTGATGCTATTAAGTGAATTTGACATTGAATATGTTGAAATAAAATCTATCAAAGGAAAAGTAATTGTAGATCAACTGGCTGATTAATGATACACCAATGCAAATGGAATTCCCAGATTCCTCTATCATGAATCTTTCTTCTAGAGCATGGAAGTTATTCTTTGACGGCTCCTATACACAGAATGGATTTGGAGTAGGCATATTGTTCATCACACCTCAAGGATACTCAATACCTAAAGCAATCAGAATAAAGTTTCCTTGCACAAATAGTATTGTTGAATATGAAGCCCTTCTTAATGGCATGGAGATAGAAATTGAATGGAGGGTAACAGAGCTACACATTCATGGAGACTCATAGCTTTTAATACACCAAGTCAATGATGTGTACTAGACAAAAGATGAGAAACCATAAAAATGCATGGTAGATGACTTAAAGAAATATTTCATATCCATCGCATTTGAGAAAATTCCTAGATTGGATAACAAAGTTGTTGATGCTATGGAAATGCTATCTACTTTATTATAGCATCCCGAACATGAGCTACGCTACGAGTTCCTGGTGGAAGCACTATCTTATCCTGCATATGATTCCCTTGAAACCCACATGATCTGCACTATTGTCAATCATGATTCATCTAGATACAAAAACCTTTTCTCCTATCTCCAAGACAAAATCATTCTTGATACCTTTAGTCACCATGAGAAATGATACCTTATCTGCATTGCATCCTGGTATGTCATCATTAGTAACGATCTGTAAAAATGAGGTCTAGATGGTACACTCCTTAGATGTTTAGAATGGGAAGAGTCTCAACATGCATTAGAGGAAGTCCACGAGGGTATCTGTGGATCACATTCCAATGGTTTAACACTAGCTTAAAAAATTATTAGGGTTGGGTACTATTGGCCTGAAATGGAAAAAGATGCAATCAAGTTTGCTAAGAATTGTCAAAAGTGTCAAGTACATGGGAACTTGATTCATGCACTAGGGAGAGATCTTATCCCCTTTACTACACAATGGCCTTTTCAACAATGGGCATTTGATCTGATAGGAGCCATTTATCCTCATTCTTCTAATGGACATACCCATATTATTATAGCTACAGACTATTTCACAAAATGGGTAGAAGCATGTCGTTTGACTCAAGCAACTAGCAAACAAATTTCCATGTTCATCCTGAACTACATCATATGTTGGTATGGAATCCCACATTCAATAGTCATAGATAATGGTGGTCAATTCAAGAACAAAGACTTAGATGATTTATGTACTAAATTCAATATTACACAACATTGGTCATCAATCTACTATCCTCAAGGGAATGGACAAGAAGAGGCTTCAAATAAGAATCTATTGAAGATCTTACATTGCACAGTTAATAAAATAGGAAGAGACTGGCATCTCATGATCAAACTAGCTCTATGGACCTACAAAACAAGTATCAGAATGCCCAGTAGGGCTACACCATTCACTTTAGTTTATGGGTCTGAAGTGGTACTGCCTATTGAGGTTGAAATCCCATCACTAAGAATTAGAATGCATGGTCCAATAATTGATGATGACTACAGAGTGTCTTGGTTGCAAGAACTTGAACTACTAGATGAGCACAGACAAGTAGCGTATGATCATCTCAGAGTATATCAGAAAAGAATGTCTAGAGGCTACAACAAGAAAGTCAGACACAAAGAATTTCAGGTTGGCGTTCTAGTCTTGAGAGAGAATCCTAAAAATCAATCACATAGAGAATGCAAGGGGAAGTTTGAACCCAACTGGTTGGGTCCCTTTGTTTTCACTACTACTTTTGGCTCTAGAGCCTATCAACTCTCAACAACTGAAGGAGAATAGCTCTGAGAACCAATCAATGTTTTACATCTAAAGAAATTCTACGCCTAATGCATAATATATTAAAAATGTCCTAAAAAAATTATAAAAATTAGAAAAGGTCCTAAAAAAAACGATCATTCTGGTGAAAACCTAGCAATAGGCACTTTGATGTATAACAAAAAAAAAAAAATATATCAAAAGTACAAAATAAATTGAAAAATATAAAAAACAAAAAAAAATCAAAAAATGAAAAAGTACAAAAAAAAATTGAAAAAATGAAAAATACAAAAAAATGAGAAAAAGAAAAAGTGCCTTGGTGAAAACCTGGAAACAGGCACCTTGGTAGCAAAAATAGAATCTCTGCCAAGATGGTGAAAACCTAGCAAACAGGTGCCACTTGTTTCAAAACGCTCCATCTATGAATGCAATCTTGGTCTCTTCCAGCTTTTAGTCTTGCTTTAGTTTGTATATACCTCCCGGTTTGTTTCCGCATTCCTATTTTCAATAAAGTCAGTCTGTACACCAATTGGAAAAAGTGTTCATCTCCTATCAATGTTCAAACTTGGGGGCAATCAAAGTCATATACTATAGTCCTCAGTATCTCAGACATGTCATATCCAGTCAAGGTTCTTTGAATCTAAATAAGAGTCAGTCAGTCAGTCTCCTTTCCAGAAAGGATTTTGCATCTACAACAACACAATCAAACATCAATAAATTGAAAATAATGTATGCTCCACATGTTTTTATCTCCTTGTATGCTTATTGTTTCACATTGAGATTTTTGCATATTGTGTCCTTTCGAGCTCTTGAATGATGTCCTTTATAGGATTTAGAGAGTGATGACTGGGGGCATAATCTTTTCTTTATTTTCTACTTTGAGTGAAAATCTAACAACTTTGGAAAATATGAATTGAAATGGTGTCCATCTGTAAGAGCCTCCATCACGTATTGGATGGCCATGAGTACCTCTACCATTGATACCCAGATGATTCAAGGACATTTGATCTAACTATTGTCTTTTTGAGAAAATTCCTATATTGGATAACAACGTTGCTGATGCTATGGAAATGCTATCTACTTTATTACAGCATCCTAAACATGAGCTATGCTACGAGTTCTTGGTGGAAGCACTATCTTATCCTGTATATGATTCCTCTAAAAGCTGCATGATCTGCACTATTTTTGGTCATGATTCATCCAGATACAAAAACCTTTTCTCCTATCTCCAAGACCAAATCACTCCTGATACCTTCAATCGCCATGAGAAATGATACCTTATCCACAATGCATCCCAGTATGTCATCATTGGTAACGATCTGTACAAATGAGGTGTAGATGGTACACTCCTTAGATGTTTAGAATGGGAAGAGTCTCAATGTGCATTAGAGGAAGTCCACAAGGGTATCTATGCATCACATTCCAACGGTTTAACACTAGCTCAAAAACTTATTAGGGCTGGGTACTATTGGCCTGAAATGGAAAAAGATGCAATCAAGTTTGTTAAGAACTGTCAAAAGTATCAAGTACATGGGAACTTGATTCATGCACCAGGGAAAGATCTTATCCCCTTTACTACACAATGGCCTTTTCAATAATGGGCATTTGATCTGATAGGAGCCATTTATCCTCATTCTTCTAATGGACATACCCATATTATTATAGCTACAAACTATTTCACAAAATGGGTAGAAGCAGTCTGTTTGACTCAAGCAACTAGCAAACAAATTTCCATGTTCATCTTGAACTACATCATATGTTGGTATGGGATCCCACATTCAATAGTCATAGATAATGGTGGTCAGTTCAAGAACAAAGACTTAGATGATTTATGTGCTAAATTCAAGATTACACAACATTGGTCATCAATCTACTATCCTCAAGGGAATGGACAAGAAGAGGCTTCAAATAAGAATCTATTGAAGATCTTACATCGCACAGTTAATAAAATAGGAGAGACTAGCATCTCATGACCAATCTAGCTCTCTGGGCCTAAAGAACAAGTATTAGAATGCCCACTAGGGCTACAAAATTTGCTTTAGTTTATGGGTCTGAAGTGGTACTACCTATTGAGGTTGAAATCCCATCACTAAGAATCAGAATGCATGGTCTAGTAACTGATGATGACACAAAGAGTGTCTAGGTTACAAGAACTTGAACTACTAGATGAGCGTAGACAAGCAGTGTATAATCATCTCAGAGTATATTAGAAAAGAATGTCTAGAGGCTACAATAAGAAAGTTAGACAAAGAATTTCAAGTTGGCGATCTAGTCTTGAGAGAGAATCCTAAAAATCAATCACATAGAGAATGCAAGGGGAAGTTTGAACCCAACTAGCCGGGTCCCTTTGTTGTCACTACTACTTTTGGCTCTTGACCCTATCAACTCTCAATGATTGAAGGAGAATAGCTCCGAGAACCAATCAATGTTCTACATCTAAAGAAATTCTACGCCTAAGGCATTCAATATTCAAAATATCCTAAAAAAATTATAAAAATAAAAAAAAGTCCTAAAAAAATGACCATCCTGGTGAAAACCTAGCAATAGGCACCTTGATGTATGACAAAAAAATAAAAAAATATCAAAAGTACAAAAAAAATTGAAAAATATCCAAAATACAAAAATATAAAAAAATGAAAAAGTACAAAAAAAATTAAAAAAATGAAAAATACAAAAAAATGAGAAAAAGAAAAAGTGTCTTGGTGTAAACTTGGAAACAGGCACCTTGGTAGCAAAAAAAGAATCTCTGCCAAGATGGTGAAAACCCGGCAAATGGGTGCCACTTGTTTCAAAACACTCCATCTATCAACGCAATCTTGGTCTCTCCCAGCTTTCAGTGTTTCTTTAGTTTGTATATACCTCCCAATTTGTTTCCGCATTCCTGTTTTCAATAAAATCAGTCTGTACACCAATTGGAAAAAGCATTCATCTCCTATCAATGTTAAAACTTGGGGGCAATCAAAGTCATATCCTATAGTCCTCAGTATCTTAGACGTGTCATATCCAGTCAGGCTTCTTTGAAGCTAAATACAAGTTTGTCTATCTGTCTCCTTTCCAGAAAGGATTTTGCATCTACAACAACACAATCAAACATCAATAAATTGAAAACAATCTATGCTCCACATGCTTTTATCTCCTTGTATGCTTACTATTTCACATTGAAATTTTTGCATATTCTGACCTTTCGAGCTCTTCGATGATGTCCTTTACAGGATTTAGAGAGTGATGACTAGGGGCATAATCTTTTCTTTGTTTTCTACTTTGAGTGAAAATATAACAACTTTAGAAAATCTGGATTGAAATGGTGTCCGTATGTAAGAGCCTCCATCATGTATTGGATGGCCATGAGTACCTCTACCATTGATACCCGAATGATTCAAGGATGTTTGATCTAACTATTGTCTTTTTGAGTGAATTCTTACTCCTACTATGAAATGTGATCTTGCCTAAGCATGTGAATGATAAAGGGTCACTACAGGTAATTCAAAATGGATTTAGAATGATATCTTGATTGCTTGATGTGTTTCAACCACAAGGTGTATTCAGGTCATCACGACGTCTATTTTTTTATGCTTATAAAAATTGCTATATCAAAATGGACATGATATTCAGGTCATCCTGGCATTTGTGCCTTGGTGCTTATATCTAATTCGACATTCTAAAACCAAAATCAATATTCATATGTTTATGGTTGTATAGCTAGTGGGCGTTGTATTGATTTTTGTGCATACAAATCAATATTCATATATTCATAGTTTCATAAACTAGTGGATGTTGTATTGATTTATTCGGTTACCTAATAAAAATTCAATGATGAAAATGACTGACACATGATTAGTGACTAGGTCCTAGGTCTTAGGTTTGCATTTCATTTTGCACTTTGCATGATTGTATTTATCTCACAATTGCCCAAATCAGTTTGATGCTTAATAATTCTCCAAAACTACGCTAAACAATCATAAGGACCGAGTATCACATGAAGGTCTTCTTAACAGATCACCAAGCAAGCACCCCTAGCTGATTTCGATGTTTTGAACCCATTTTTGGGATCAAAATAAAAATCTGAGATCATTTATATTGTCAAAATAGCGATTTTAAATTTTCGAACCCAGGATGGCCGACCGCTTGCATAATCGACATTCAATCATCATAGAAATCTAGAATTCAACTTAACTGATTATCTTACATCAAACTATCAAATTTTCAACTTGGTCACCCATGGTCAACTCATGGTCAAACCTAGTCAAACTTGTTCTCCAGGACCTCTAAATGATGCAAAATGCATTTTCGAACGTGTATAACCACTTCTCCAATCAATTAACATGCCTCTAAACCATTTAACGTTGACTTTTCTTGTTAGATTTCAATTTTAATCCCGAAGGGGGCATGGTATTGCACATCGTTCAAGTCTGTAAATCAATCAAATATTTCTTTCAGTGATCAAGACAACAACCACGTCTAGTTGTTGCTTCATCTAAAGACCTTGTCACTTGGGGCATATCAGATTCATCGAGATCCATATCAATCTAGTATCCTAATCAATCTTGTAAATTGTATCAGCTTTTTGTAACCATCTATTCATTAATGTCATTTCCTTGGTTCTTCGTAACTGAAGGGTTCAGATGTGATATCATTTCGATTCCTTTGGACAATCAGGTCTGGAATCAGGTCACTCACTTCTTCGTAATCATAAAGTTCAGAATCAGGTGTTTTGATACTTTTTCATAATCACCGGTTCATAGTTTCTCTAGTTAACATTATCTTTGGTCAATCAAGACCTAACATCTCCAAATATTTCAATTAGTTTCTGTCTCGAAATCAGTTAAATCTTTCAAGATCAATTTTTCCACCACATAATTGAGTCCACATCTTTATCAAAAAAATACTAATCTTTGAACCACTACGCTTCACACAATGATTGAAAGAGGGGCAAAATATAATACCCCAAAAATGGGCTATAGGTTCATTAACCTCCTACATCTTCAAATCAAACGAAATCGACATCAAAGTCCTAACCTAAGGCACATCTACACATTAGTTTATAAAAAATTGATTATCTTAATTCTGCATCAGAGAATATTCCTATTTATCCAAATTATTTTTAATTAAATATTATTTGGTGATAAATGTCATTATTTATCCTAAAATTTGAATAATTGAATATTCTGAATATTTAATTAATTAAGTTTAATCCTGCCACTTAATCATTTAATTAATTTTAATTACATTTATTCCTAAAATTATATTATTTAATTTTGACAATAAATAAAGAATCTTATGATTAATTGATTAAATTCTTATTTAATTAATTAATATCAATTGTCAATATTTAATGATATAGTTTTTGAATATTAGTTTGATTAAATAATTGATTAACCCATAAATCATTATTTTAGTTCAAAAATCAATTAAGTTGAAGATAAATCACTTTATTTTAAAATTAATTCATAATTATCTATGCACATTCAAAGAGCAGTTAAACTTTAAATCAGAAAATCAATTCAAGTTGTTATCTTTTTGAAACTCAACATCTATTTTGAGTTGAAAGATGATCTAAACTTCTGATTTGAGTCAAAAATTTGTTTTTGCGTGATTTTGCATGATTTTGCGAGTTAATTAATTCTGATTTCTTATTAACTCAAAAATCAACATGAGTTTATCAAGAGTGATTTATGGCTTTTCTCAATGCATCCTCCAAGCCTTGGATTTCTATAAAATCAAGGCTCAACTCTTCACAATTACATGATGCAGAAGCATCTTGGGTGTAAGAGCAATCTTGCATCACCCAAAAATACTTCTAGTTTCTTTTCAATAAGGGCTATCTTGTGTAGAGTTGCTATTTCTGGAAAGTTGCTATTTTTAGTAATTTTTTGTTCCTTCTTGGAATGTTCTGATTTCTTCCCTGTAGGTTCATTTTGGTCATATCAGCTTGCCAGTAAAGTCTCATTGACAGATCAAGTCTAGCTTTGTAGATATTGAAGATTTTTGGTATTGACAATAGGGTATAGAAACTTTGAACTCAGTTTTGAAGGCTTTAGAGGCCTCAGATGATGTCGATGATTTGGGTGACAAGAGCTTGTATGAGATAAGGCTGTAGAGAGCTTCATGGCCTTTCCAGAATGGGGTTATAATAGTCAATCGGGTCAATTGGGGATGACTTATGGTCTTCAGAAGTTGGGTCACCTGAAATGGTGGAAAATGATTTTCCTTCAAAATTTCTGTTTGGGTTTCAAAAGTTATTTTTAGCCGACTTTGATGTAATAAATTGTAAAATAAAATAATTATAAGTTTGGTCGGCCTTGTTGGCTAAATTTCTGGAACCTTCCCAGGTAGTGGAAAATTGCCTATATAAGGAAGGCTGTAGTGTTGTCTTAGGCAGTTCGGGATAGTTCTGGGTAGTAGATCTGGGTATTGATTCGAGGCTTTGTCCTACAAAATATTGTAAGGGATTGCCCATGTGTCTTTCCATATTGTAATTCTAAAAGTTTGTAATTCCACATTTGTGGAGATAATAAGAAGCCCATTTTCTGTTCTTGCATATTGTTGTTGTTTCTTTGTTTCTGTTATGTGTTTGTGGTATTAAGGGGAGCACCCTTCATCATTACATCTCTCGAATTTGCACAATTACTTTGGCAAAATTGCATCTGAAGAATCAATCTTTTGCTAATAGGCGAATTTGTGAGATCATTCATAGTTTTTTGTAGCTTTCCATTGTTTTCATATCAATTCATATCATTGTTAGAATAATCTGTATATCATTTCAATTCAATTCTAGATTAGATTCATACATTTTTTCATCTTATTGCATTCAAAATCCAAAAAAATAGATTAATCTGCATTCATTCTACATTCATCTTTTAGCATTAAATCCTTCATTTAGGTGTTGCATTGTCACTGATCTCGGTCTAATATGAGAATACCATACTCAAACCTACTAGAAGGAAGTAAATTGCCTGGTTAGCTTAGTTTTATTTATTGGTAGATTTCAATTTTTGCTAACCTCTAATGTTTTACTAAAGTGTTGTGTCTGCAACTAGATACAATTTTCACACACACAGGTCCTTGTTTTAAACATCGTGCCTTATTAAGGGATATCACAAGATCATACAACCATCACTAGTGTGAATGAAACTATGAAGGTATGAATATGATCTATATTAGATAGAATGTAGGAAACACATGTAAGGATCAAGACATAAGTGGCAAGAGGAGAACATAGTTTCCAAGTAAATGTTGTAAGATTATACCAGTATCAGATCATAAGTGCAAAGATAATGATGAGTATGGTCTTGCATGAGAAAAAACAATGTAATAGTCAATGATATATCTCTAAATCTCCCGAGTGTCCAAGAGATAAAAGAAAGAGACACCTAGGATCATTAAATGATACAAACAAGCAAAAATCAAAGAAAATATGCCCCATGCTCCCATTCCTCTAGTCGTAACATCATAAAGAGACTAAGGAGGGAGACACCCAGTGAAAATCATCAATCAAACATCAAAAAAAGATAATAATTGATAACATATCTCATTCATTTTAGTTCAAGTGCAGTGTGAAAATAAAAGATAATCACTGACTTGCTAGGACTCATGCCTGTAAGTGAGAAATATTGTACAATCCTAGACTACAGACAAAGCATCGAATCTAGGTAGCATATCTGATAAGTGTTAAGAAACACTTGATGTCAAAGGAAATGTTAATAAGCACTATTTAGGGTGAGTCACTAAGAGACATCATCATGCACCAAAGGAGAATATAGTTCATGCCCCCTAGCCCAAGACAAAGACCAATTCAAGACCAAGGAGATAGGAAAATGGGAGTCGAAAGGGTTCAAAGTGAAAAGTTACAAGTTGATAGATATAAGCACATGGGTCTCAAGTAGGGCTTGTTTTCAAGTTTTCCCCACTTGGAAATATTATTTATATTTTCTACCATGATGCACGTTTCCAGGTTTTGCCAAGGCGTAATTTTCTCTCTTTTATTTTTTTTTGTATTTTTCTAAATTTGATTTTTTTCATTGATGCATCAAATAGCTTATTTGCTAGGTTTTCACTAAGATGATCATTTTTTAGGAATTTTTCTACTTTTTAGGATTTTTTCAAGACATATCAATTTTTACGATTTTTATTAGGACATTTTAAGATATGTACAAAGCTCTTGTAGCATCATGCGTAGAAATTCTTTAGATGAAGGATTTTGATAGGTTCAAGGAGCTATTCTCCCTCGGGTTTAGAAAGATGATAAGCACTGGATCCAAAAGTAGTAGTAACTATGTAGGGACCCAACTAATTCGGTTCAAACATACCTTTTTGTGGTCTACTCTATTTATTTTTGGGATTCCCTCTCAAGATGAGGTCTCCAACCTGAAATTCTCTAGAATGAACCTTTTTGTTATAGCTTTGTGACATCCTTTTCTAATATACTCTCATGTGATTGAACACAACTCTTCTACACTTATCTAGAAGCTATAAATTTGGTATACACGTGATTCTATAGTCATCATCAGTGATAAGGCCTCTCAATGAAACCCTTAGGGAAGGTATCTCAAACTCAAGAGGCAAAAAATCTTCAGATCCATAAACAAGTGTAAAGGGCATAGCTCCAATAGGTGTGCAAATGCTAGTTCAGTAGGCCCATAATACAGGATTAATTTGTAAGTGCCAATCTCTTCCTTCCTTGTTCACCATTTTGTGTAAGATTTTTTAAAATGTTTTTTTAGAAGCTTCAGCCTGGCCATTACCTTGAGGGTAGTAGATTAAAGACCAGTGTTATTTAATCTTGAATTTCTTTCACAATTTCTTGAGATCCTTATTTTTGAATTGTCCTCCATTATTAGTACTATGGAGGAAGGTATGTCATAGTGATAGATGATGTGATTGAGTATGAACAAGGACACTTGTCTCCCAATAGCAACTAAAAGAGGAACAACCATGACCCACTTTGTGAAATATTCTATTACAGTAATAATGAATTTGTGTCCACTAGATGAGTTAGGATGGATTTGGCCCACCAAATCAAAAGCCCACCATTGAAAAGACTAATGTGTAATAGAAGGAATAAGTTCTTGGCCTAGAACATGAATCAAGTTCCCATGTAGCTGAAAATTCTTGTAGGAGATCATAGCACATGACATCTATCTACATAGTAGGCCAATAGCAACCAACCCTTAGTATTTTTTGAGCCAATGCAAGACCATTAGAGTGAGAACCACATACACCATCATGGACTTTAGCTAATGCACATTCAGACTCATCTTTCTCTAAGAACCTAAGAATTATTCCATCTATACCCTTCCTAAACAAATCACTGAAGATGATGGTATAATGGGAGGCATTGCAAATAAGTTATCATTTCTTATTGCGAGTTAAGTTATCAAGAATGATTTGGTTACAAAAGTAAGAGTATATTTTGGCATAGTGAGAGGAATCATGACCAATTATAGTTCATATCACATAGTTTTCAAGGGATTCATAGGAAAGATATTGTATTTCCTCCACCAAGAATTGAAATCTAGATTCATGTTCTTCCAACTATAAGATAGAAGACAAAGTATCCATAGCATCATCCACCCTGTTTTCAGCTCTAGGAATCTTCTGGAATGTGACAAAGGAAAAGTAGCTCTTGAGATCATCAATCATCTTCTTGTAAGGGATTAATTTTTCATCTTTTATTTTATGTTCATTATTATTTTGATTGATGACAAGCTAAGAGTCTCCAAAGATGTAATTCAACAATCCTCTATTCAATAGCCAGTTTAATCCTATTTGTCAAAGCCTCATATTTTGATATGTTGTTTGTGCAAGGAAACAACAACTTATATGATGTTGTAATAGTATAACCATGAGGTGTGACAAATAGACTACCATCTCCAACACCATTCTACATGTGGCATCCATCAAAGAATATTTTCTAGGTGCACTCAGTTACATGCATGATGGATGCGTCAAGAAAGTCAATTTGCATAGGAGTATTATCTTGTAAAGGAAATTCAGATAATTGATCACCAATTGCTTTTCCTTTTATATCCTTATGATCAATGTACTCTATTTCAAATTCAAAAAGGATCATCATCCATTTAGCTAGTTGACCAATAATAGTATCTTTACTAAGTAAGTACTTCCGAGGATAAAAAATTTCCATGAGCTATGTAGTATGTGCCAACATATAATGTCTGAGTTTTTGAGATGAAAACACCATAGAAAGGAAAAATTTATCAATATTATTGTAATTTATCTCATATAAAACCAATGTTCTATTGATATAGTATATATTTCTTTCTTTTCCATGTTCATATTGTTGTGCTAGTAATGCCCCCAAGGATGTAGTTGTAGCTAAGATGTACAAAATAAGTGGTTTCCATGGGATAGAGGCATTAAGATTTGAGGTTTAGCCAAGTATTATTTAATCTATTGGAGGATGTTTTCACATTCCTCATTCCATTTACATGTAGCTCCCTTGTGTAGGTTTTTATTAAAAGGTTGAGCTTTGTTAGCAAGTTGGGATATGAACCTCCTGATAGACTAAAGACATCCTTGTAGAATCCTTAGTTGTCTTATGTTATTGGGAGTTGACATTTCCATTATAGCTTGGACCTTCTTGGGGTCGACCTCAATTTGTTTAGCTGAAATGATGTATCCGAGTAGTTTTCCTGAGGTGATGCCAAAAGGAAATTTCTTAGGATTCAATCTGAGCTGAAATTGTTCCATCCTATCTAAGATCAAACTCAAATCATCAATATGTGTATTCCTCTTTTTAGATTTATCCAAGGTATCATCCACATAAGCTTCCATGTTTTTATCCATCATGTCATGAAAGATTGTAGTCATAACTCTTTGATAGGTAGCTCCTGCATTTTTAATTCCAAATGACATTACATTCCAACAAAAGGTTCCCCATGCACATGTGAAGAAAGTATTTTCTTCATCATTAGGAGCTATCTTGATCTGATTATACCTCGAGAAGCCATCCATAAGAGAGTACATTTCATAAACCGCAGTCATATCCACTATCGTGTCTATGTTTGGGAGTGGAAAATCATCCTTTGGGAATGCTTTATTAAGATCTTAAAATTTTGTGCATACATGAATGGATTTATCATGTTTAAAAATAGGTACAATGTTGGATATCCATTCAGCATAATCAATAGCCGTTATGAATCTACACTTAGGAGATTTTCTAACTCTGCTTTGACCAAGAGAGCTATATGTGGATGAATCTTTCACAATTTTTGTTTTAATGGCTTGATACCAGGAGATATGGATAGATGATGCATAATGAGATTAGTGTCAAGGCCTGGCATGTCTGAATATGTATAAGAAAAATTTATCTTCTTTTCTCTAAAGAATTTAGTGAATTGTTGTTTTTCATCTACTGACAAAGACTGAGCTAGATGTATGAGTTGAGGTGCTTCAGTTTCCCCAAGATTTATACACTTTGTTGGATCTATTAAGATTAAAGATCAATCTTGAAGATAACTAGGAAGGCTACCAGGTACCTCATCTTTAGGAGTCTCAAAGAGGTTTTCACCCTTAGATACATCTTTTGTTTTTAATTTGTTTGGCTCTGACACCGCCAAAAAGTGGTTTTCACCATCAGAGAACATATTCTTTTTCATTTTTATTTTTATTTTGTGACTAAGGTACTTGATATCTATCTCAGTCATGTTGATTTCCACCTCACTAGTGGAAGAAACCACATGTTCAATGGCATTAATATAGAAGCCAATTTATTAATCACTCTAGAAGGAAGGCAATGTAGGTTGTTGGTTTTGTTGTAACCAATCAATAAGGTCAGGGTATGTGAGTGGGAGGGAAGGGATAGGTTTGAAAGAATTGATATGGGGAAAACAATATTTAGGGATGGGATATTCAGAGCCTATAAGGTCTCCCTCAAAATTTCCTAGATCAATATGATTTCTAACATGGTCAACTTGATCAACAAAAGATGAATGTAAGTTTGACTCATTAGGCCCTACAAATGACTCATCTACCACTTCAATTTGGTTTTCATAAGTATGAACCACATCTATTCCCAATTCCATTGACTCAACTAAGAAATAATCCCATTCATGTTCTTGTGAGTCAAAACCCCTACCTCTTTGTAGCAATCATGCCATATTCTTGTAGAGGTGTTCCCTATTAGGATCTTCAACTTCTGACTCTTTATTTTGGTGATATGTAGAGGATTCACCATCATGTCTAAGTGGGGATCCTTCTTCATTCCAAATAATAGAAGTAGAGGGAACAAATTTGTCCTCAACTTGATAAAAAACAAGAGTAGACAAATTTTCTTCTTCAAATTCACTATTATCAGGGATGGGTCAAAAGTAGGTTGTGCATTAGAAAATCCTAATCTAGTCTTATCCTTAGATTTTCTCCCATTAGTATGACTCATAGGCTCAACAAGAGTATGTTTCTTATCACTTAAAGGACCATGACTGGGATAACCCATCTTAGTTAGGAACTCATATCCTTTTCCACATTTTTGAGGAGACACTTTAGCAGTAAGCACAACCTCTTCAGGTTCTTTTCCTCTATACACCCATTCTCTAATAGCTTGTTCTTCTCTTTCATCTTCTAAAGGTACTAAGGAATGGACAAAACTACCATAATATGTCATGCTATAAGATGAGGTATTTTTGTCTTCCAAAGGTTTTCCATAAGATCTAGGGGAAAATGAGAGTGTAGCAATAGAGTTGTGTCGATATTGTCCCATGCTAAGATTCAACATTTTCAATTTTCTCTCACAATCAGAAAGAGTAGTCTTATTTTCATTGGCATCTCTATTGTGTGGTACTAGGGACTCAACAATAAGTGCATTGATAGATATGGAATTATCTCCTAGGGTAGATATTTCATTCCTATTGAAGGGGAACTTTATGCACTAATGATTAGTAGAGGAAACTACTTGCATATCATGAATCCAAGGTCTCCCTAGCAATATGTTATAGGCAAGAGGGATATAAAGAAATTGAAACACCACCTCTTTTTCAACTAGACCAACCCTTATGGGTAACACAATCAATCCCTTAGAAGACCTTTCAACTTATTCATAAGCCTTGATAGTGATTTTTTTCCTTGAATCAATAGTAAATTTTGACAATCCTAGCTACTTAATTACAATTAAAAAATAGATATTTAACCCATCACCATTATCTATCGGCACGTGTTTGACACGGATTCGATAGATTTGAATTTCAATGTTCAAGGAAATTTTGTGCGGGTGACTTAAGGACTTGTCATCTTCCTACAAAAAGGAAAGGTAATGTGGAGCAGCGATGAGATTAACCATGGTCTGGAATTGATTAGTTTCAATGTTCTTAGGGACACTAGCTATTTGTAAAGATTTTTCTAAGATTTCCTTGTACGTAGGTGATAATTCTAGCAAATTGAATATTGAAATCTAGACTAGAGTACATTGAATTTGGTCTACTAGACCGTAGCTCACCTTTCTAGAAGTAGAGGCTTTCTTAGAAGAGGATGCTACTTGTTTGGGATTTTCTTGCTTTGAATAATTTAGACCCCTAAGCATAACTTTGGGTTGGTGTCCAGTGACATCATTGAGACTTTACCTAGATGAAGTAGAGTCGAAAACTCTAAGCATAATCATGTAGTTACACTCATTAGAAGGTTGGGATTGCATGGAAGAACTAGCACCTCTAAAGATAACCTTGGGTGCCCCATCAATATCTAAATCATATTCGGGTTCATTATGTCTCACCATGTTAACACTTTCATCCATTGGCTCAAGCATATTGATGACATTGTCATTGTTTGTGTAAGTATAATTGATCTTATCTCCCTTATCTATCTTGGATGTTGATGCCTCTTCTTTATCATACTTAGGGAGTGGTTCCTTAAAATCCTTTTGGTCAGAATTCTTGACAAGGCCATCTACACAGACCTTCCCATTCTCAATAAGATCTTGGATAACATGTTTTATCCTTATGCAGGTATTAGTCTTATGTCCTTTGTTCTTATGTTATTCAAAATAATGATTATCATTCCACCATTTGGGTTTCACTCTTGTTCATAAGACTTAGCATATTCTTGTAATGTGATCATCTTGTTGGAAAGTAATGTCTTAATTAATTATCAGTTTCTTCAATTTTTTACTCTTCGTTGTGGGGAGATGTAGAAGTTTCATGATGTTCTAGCGGAGATCCTTCTTCATTCCAAATAATAGCAATAGAGGGAACAAAATTCTCCTCAACTTGATCAAAAATAGGAGTAGACAAAGTTTCTTCCTTAGATTCACTATTATCACTATTATATATCCTAGTCATGTTGATTTTTGGCTCACTAGTGGAAGCAACCATGGGTTCAATAGCATTAAGATAACAGACAATTTCATAACTTCATTTTGAAAGGAAGGTAATGTAGGTTGTTGGTTTTGTTACGACCAATCAATAAGGTCGGGTTACGTAAGTGGGAGGGAAGGGATAGGTTTCAAAGCATCGATATAGGGGGGATCATTTCCAAGGATAGGATATTTAGAACTTATAAGGTCTCCTTCAAAAGTACCTAGATTGATTTGATTCCTAGCATGGTCAACTTGATCAACGAGAGTGGTATTTAAGTTTGACTCATCAAGTCCTACGAGTGACTCGTCTACCACCTCAATTTTCTTAGCATAAGTATGAACCACATCTATTCCCAATTCCATTGAATAAAATGAGAGAGAATCCCATTCAAGTTATTGTGAGTTAGCATCTCTATCTCTTTGTAGTAGTTGTGGCATGTTTTTGCAAATATTCTCCCTATTAGGATCTTCAATTTTTTACTCTTCACTCTAGTGAGATGTAGAAGTTTCATCATGTTCTAGCAGAGATCCTTCTTCACTCCAAATAATAGTAGTAGAGGGAACAAAATTCTCCTCAATTTGATCAAAAATAGGAGTAGAAAAAGTTTCTAACAAAATATTGCTAAAAATCTTACACATGACAATGAATAAGATAGGAAGGGATTAAAACTTACAGATTAATCTTGCACTTTGGACGTATAGAACTAGCATTGACATACCTACTAGAGATATGTCCTTTGCACTTTTTTATGGATCTGAAGTTGTCTTTCCTCTTGAGGTTGCGATACCCTCCCTGAGAGTGAGGCCTTATCACTGATGATGTCTACAAAATCATGTGTATACAAGAGTTAGAACTTCTAGATGGACATAGAAGAGATGTGTTTGATCACATGAGAGTATATAAAAAAATGAAGTCAAAAATTTATAACTAAAAGCTTAATTCTAGAGAGTTTCAGGTTGGAGATCTTGTCTTGAGAGAAATCCCAAGAATCAATAGAGTAGAGAATAGAAGGGGAAATTTAAACCAAACTCGTTGGGTCCCTACATAGTTACTGCTACTTTCAGATCCAGTGCTTATAATCTTTCTACACTTTAGGGGGAACAACTCCTTGAACCTATCAACATCCTTCATTTGAAGAAGGTCTACACATGATGTTATAGGAGCTTTGTACATAGCTATATGATCCTAAAAAAATCCTAAAATGTAGAAAAATTACTTAAAAAATGACCATCTTAGTGAAAACCTATAAAACAAGCACTTTGGTGCATCAATCAAAAATATCAAATATCAAAAAATACAAAAAAAAAGGTCAAAAATGAAAAAGTCAAAAAAAAGAAAAAAAGAAAAAATCGTGCCTTGGTGAAAACCCAAAAATAGGTGCCTTGGTAGAAAAATAAATAATCTTCCAAGTGGTGAAAATAGAGGACAAAAGCACTACTCAAGACCCATGTTCTTATATCTATTAGCATGTCGCTTTGCGCTCCAAACCTTTTTGACTCCCAGTTTTCCTTTCTCCTTGGTCTAGAATTGTTTTTTGTCTTGGGCTAGGGGGCATGAACTATATTCTCCTTTGGTGTACAATGACATCTTTTGGTGACTCACCCTAAATAGTGTTTCTCAACATTGCCTTTGATATCGAGTGTCTCTTAACACTTATCAGATATGCTATCTTAATTCGATGCTTCATGTGCTGTCTAGGATTGTGCGATACTCTCACTTACATGCATGAGTCCTAGCGAGTCAGTGATTAACTTTTCTTTTCACACTGTGCTTAAACTAAAATGATTGAGACATGTTATGACTTATTCTCTTTGTGTGCTGATTGACTGATGATTTTCACTGAGTGTTCCCTCCTTAGTCCCTATGTGATGTTACGACTAGAGGACTGGGGACATGAGGCATAATTTCTTTGATTTTTGCCTGTGGGTATCATTTTAATGATCCTAGGTGTCTCTTTATTTGATCCCTTGGAAACTCACAAGATTTAGAGCTATATACTTGACTGTTACATTGTTTTTTCTCATGCAAGACCGTACTCATAGTTATCTTGGTTTTTATGCTTTGATACTGATATAATCTTGCAACATTAACTTGGAAACCATGTTCAAGTCATCTCAACACTTATGTCTTGATATTACATATGTTTCCTATATTCTATTTGATATAAATCATATTCATATCTTCATATTTGTGTTCATACTAGTGATGGTTTTATGATCTTGTGATTTCCCTTAATAAGGTATGATGATAAAAACAAGGACCTATTAACCCTTGCAAATCGCACTTTGCATTTTCATAGTACCTTGCATTTCTTAGGTGCAATATTAGTTGCATTCATGTTTGGAGAGAGTCTCCTTCATTTTATTAGAGAGTTAGTCATCCATGCTCAATCGGTTATCCTCTTCCTTTCTTTTTTCTTGATCATGTATTTGTCACCTCTTTCATCTTTCGCCCCTTATATAGCATTTTGACCTAATTTTTCAAAGTCTTGTATTTTTGCAAAAATTACATCCTTACCTAATTTTGATGTCCTAGATCCATTTTTGGGATTGAAATTGAAATCTAGCTTCATCTTGATCATCAAAATCACATTTTTAAAATTTCTTTCCTTCTGTGTGCAGTTGACTGACCCTTTAAGGCTTATCTCTTCAATCTTTTGAGGCAATCATCATTTCTCTCTCTCCCATCATCATCTCATCATCCTTTCTTCTTTATTTGACCTAATACCAATGTTATATCTTCCTATTCAACCTTATTCAAATTGGGGAAGATTTCCATCACTTGGTGGTCAAACTTTGTCTTGTGCGCTTAATAAATCATTTGGAACTTTATCTTATCTTGATTTGATCAAATCTATCTCATTTCTTCATCTCCTCTTCCTTATTTTGATTTTGATCCCGAGGGGGCAGGAATAATCTATCTCTTAAAGTTGCAAATTGGTTCTGCTATCTTATCTATCTTTTCTAGTTCCCGTTTGATCAATTTTGGGACTAGTTTTCTTTTTGTGCTTCGTTCGATCAAGTTCAGAGTCAAATCTATCTTATCTACCTTTTCTAGTTCTTGTTTGATCAAGTTCAGGATTAGTTGTCTCTTTGTGCTCTGTTCAATCAATTTCAAAGTCAGATCTCTATCTATTATCTTGACATCATCATTCTTTGACTCAATGTTTTCCCAGATCACTCACACATTAGTCAAAGAGAGGAAAATGTAATCACCCAAAAATGGTCTAGTAAACCTTGAGCTCCACTATAACATTAAAATTTCAAATACTAGACTTTATCTTATACTTAATCGATCTTGCGTATTGATTTAATCTCTTATCTCTTGATCAAATCATCATTTTAATCATTTATTTGATGATATCCTAAAGTTTAACCACTTTATCCTAAGCTTTGTTTAATTAAAAGAACACGTCCCCTTTTAATTAAATAAAACCCACTTTATTCTATGTGTGCACATGAAAAAGGAATTTCCTAATTTAAAAAAAAAAGAGAAAAAGACAAAAGTGGAATCTCTTTTGCCTCTTAATCCTTACCAGTCATTTCTACCTAACCACTCATGTCCATTGATTTTTCCTTGTGAGAATCTCTTGCCCTAAGTCAAAATAGGGATTATTCTCCACCCTTGGATTTTTCCTCTTAATCTCCACCATCCGTTGTTCTTTAAAAGGAGGCTCTCTCCCCACTCTTGCATAAATTAGATCATTCATGCTATTTTTATGCTATCATTTTGTTTACTTGTATTCTTAGAGTATTCTAGCTTACTTGAATTCTTATCTTAGAATTTCCTTATTGGATTTATCTTAAATCACATAGTGTAACTAAGAGGTATTGTAATCTTGTTATATTAGCTTTTCTTTCTTGCTCTTGCATTTGCATTGTAACTTAGATCTTGCATTTCATTTAGATCATCTCTCATATCTTGCATCTTCATTTTGAATCTTCCATTATATGGTGCACCTTGCAAGGGTTTCTTATTGAGGTTCATTTGAGAGCCATTGTACATAATATTAAGATTATTGTACATCATAGATAGGAAGCTATAAGCCACTTCTTGAGATCTCCTCTTCCATAGATTCTCTCAAGTGTAATAGTTTATAAAAATGTGTCACTTTTGATCACACACACATCAATAAAATTCTACCTAAGTTCAAGAGGGAAGTGCTTCAACCTTTTTCCACAACTTGATGTTCTTATCCCCATAATTAAATGGTTGAATGGATTTTTCCTAGGACTATGCAAGTTATGGATCAATTGTAAGAGAACAATGCTCGAATCACATGTCTTTCCATATTGCCATATTCAAGCTTTAGTATCCAAGGGAACACATATGGTGAGTATCGTGAGGTGATCTAGGTAAGTCTACTTGGATCAATCCTTACACAAAGGAAGTCATAGGGATAAAGGTTATCTTCTAAGTCCTAAGGTGTTTAGTAAGAATCTTTGTTCATGACTATCCCTTTTAGTTTCACAAGAGAAATTAAAGCCTATAGCCCTACAAGAACCCAAAATGCATAGTCTTGCAAGAAATATTTAGACCTCTTAGCCCCATACAAAGTGAATGTACTCATCTTGTAGCCTCGTAAAAAAAATTTAGACCAAGAAGGCCCTACAAGTGCCTAGTCAAATGTATTCTTTTTTAGAAAGATTGAGGCAACTAGACCCTACACATGAAGAAGCATCAAAAGTATAAAATAGCCAAGTCTTCCCTCTCTTTAGGTTAAAGAAAGATTTTGATTATAGTGGGATGGAGCAGTAAGGTTTGCTTGTTCCCTACTTTCTTTGTTCCTAAAAGATTGCTCTCTTGGCAGGCCCTCTAAAGGTAAATGCAAGAAAAGAAAAGGATAGTTATTGGAGGTCTAGATTTATGATTTTCCATGAGGAAAAGAGCATACTCTCCTACTCTATAGTGTCTCCCAAAAACATCAAGCACATGTTCATTTACCCAAAAAAAACTAATTAAGCTAGGTGCCTAGAAAATCAAATGTAAGCAAGCACAATGTTGATTTGTATCTCCAAGGCAGCCTACAAAACCAAAAGTTAGTAGTTTATCAATGCAACTTCTTTGACAAGAGATTCCTACAAAACCAAAAGTTATGACAAAAAAGTATGCAAATAAAATCAACAACCCTACAAAACAACTTGTTAAGTTATGCTAGAAAACCATAAAACCCAAAAATGCAAGCAAGCTAGGCTAAAACTTGGACTGTGACACCAAATGAATCTAGGTGACACTTCACAGTCTAATAGGAAAATTGTACAATATACTTCTGAGAAGTAGATGATATTCTTTAATAGTACAATATACCTCAAAGAAGTTGTGCGATACTTCTCTCGAAAGGACACAATATTTCTATGAGAAGTAGAAGGATATTCTAGAAATTAAGAAATTTTTCCAGGCAGTGTTAAGAAATATCGTCTTGGTATGTTTTGGAATTTCGTATGATTTTTTGGCTTGCAAAACAAAAGTGGTGGGCACAAAAAATGTGTGATCAAAATGTAACACACTTCTATAAACCATTTCACTTGAGAGAATCCATGAAGAAGGAAATCTTAAGAAGTAGCTTATAGCTTCCTATCTATGACATGTAAGAATCTAAGTATTATGCATAGTGGCTCTCAAATGAACCTCAATAAGAAACCCTTGCAAGGTGCACCATACAATGGAATATTCAAAATGAAATAATGAGAGATAATCTAAATGAAATTCAAGAACTAATCTAGAATGAAAATGCAATAAAAAGAGAGAAAAGCTAATCTAAAAAGATTAAAATACCTCCTAGTTAAGCTATGTGATTTAAGCTAAATGCAATAAGGAAATGCTAAGCTAAGAAAAGAAGTAAGCTAGAATGCAAGATAGTTCTCTAAGAATGCAAGTAAACAAAATGTTATTAGAAGTCTAAGATCTCTAGGTTATAAATTAATTAGCCAAGAATGAGGAGAGAGTCTCCTTTTAAAGAGAAATGGATGGTGAGAGATTAAGAGGAAAAATCCAAGGGTGGATAATAATCCCTATTTTGACTTTAGGGCACAAGATTCTCAAGAGGCAAAATCAATGGACATGGTTAAGAGGCAAAAAGAGGTGTGGAAAATATTAAGAGGCAAAAGATATTCCAATTTTGTCTTTTTCTTCTTTTTTTTTTAATTTAAGAAATTCCTTTTTCATATGCACACATAGGATAAAGTGGATTTTATTTAATTAAAAGGGGACATGTTCTTTTAATTAAATAAAGCTTAGGATAAGGTGGTCAAACTTTAGGATATCATCGAATAAATAATAAGAAGATGATTTGATCAAGAGATAAGAGATTAAATCAATACTCAAGATTGATTAAGCATAAGATGAAGTCTAGTACTTAAATTTTAATGTTAGAGTGGAGCTCATGGTTTACTAGACCATTTTTGGGTTATTAAAAGTCCATGTATGGAAGGACATCATGTATAAAAGATGTAACCATCAAAGAGATAATGGATCCTTTGAAAGGGGAAATAGATGAAATAAAGAGATCTTGGCCCCCAAGTAGAGGGGCAAGATAAATACATATTACATCTATCAGTATACACATCACAAAAATTAAAGAGCCCCTAATGATGTAAGCTTAATAAGATAAAACAATGGAGAACAACATAATAGGAAAATAAATGCTATAGTATTAAATTTATAGTGCTATTATCTATAAGATATTGGATTTATAAGGTAAAATTTGCTGGAGATTTCATGCATATATGTGTAGACATTAATGTTTTGTCATTGATGTCAACATATTTCTTTATTCTTTGGTTTGTTCAGTTAAGAGTTTTGGTTTGATATGGACTATGTATTTTAGATCAGTTTCTGGGAAGCTATAGAGGTTTTGTGGAATGTCGGTACTTGAGCTTTTTCAAGTTGTAGAGGTTCTCTTTATGATTAGAGGAAATTATGGTTGATTTATCAGAAGAAATTTTTCTAGTTATTTTAGTGGAGACAGTGTTGTAGTTTATGGTTTGGTGAGTATCAGATATACAATATTCTTGGATGATAACCTAGTAGTGAGTTCAAGACATGCATGTGTGTCCTCATCTTGGATGGTTCATGATTTTGATGCCAGAAAGCTATTTTTCTTGAGTGATAGAGGTTGATGTTTATTGTTCCTAATGAACAGTGCAGAGACATTTGTGAATTTTTAGATAGAGATGTTTGTCTTTATATTGTGGTAATTTATGTTTTTTTATGATATTTATGGATCATGTTCTATTTGTGGTGGAGGATTGCATTGGGTTGTGTGATTGGATTCAATGATTTTACTTTGATATATTAGTACTCTTGGCCGAATTGATGGATAACATGTTGGAAAGATTTTTAGAGTGATCCATAGATTGTAGAGTGTTCAATAATGAAGGGTTGGGTCCTAGCTAATGCAAAGGTAAGGGTGGTGGTTGAAGTTTTACAAGTAGAGTTTAGAAATTTCAGAGATTTAGGCACTATCCCCAAGCCCTCAAGTTCTCCAAATGATCTCAATCACACAAAGACCAACCCAAATGGAAAATGATGATGGGAATGGTATCTTTAGAATGTATTAAGGTGTATTAAAGAGGTTTTGTGGTTCCAAGTCTGACCCAACACTTCTAGACCTTCAAACTCCTCCAAACTGCCACTAGGCCTATTAGCCCTGTCTTGTAGCCTTGCAACAGCCTTCAACCAATGATAAATTTTACATTTACCTAAAAAATAGGTAAATAAATAAAATTTTAAGATACCCTTTATTTATTTTGATAACATACCAAAAGGACAGGGTAAGTTATTTTGGAAAGTATATGACTGTCCTCACTATGTGACCCCAAAATGCCTAAAAAATGGGTGATTTAACAAAGAAACACATAGTTAATTGTATCCCCAAGACTCCAAACTTAAAAAAATGTTTCAATATGTTACAAAACCTCTAAATCCAAGAGTAATCTAACCCAACACCTCGGAAACATCAAAATCCCCAAATTTATCACTTCTAAACCCTCAATCCAAGGGTTTCCTCAATGTCACATTTCCCAAAGCTTCCTGAAACAAATAAAGGTTGTAGAACCTTTTCCTCAACATGTATTCACACAATCAATCATAAACTTGACCCCTCCTTAAGGCCAAATAGCTACTACTGTAGCATACCAAGTAATCTCATTAGTTTCCCTTCACAAAATTTGGTGATCACCAAGAGATTAGCATATCATTGCATCAAATCATGTTAGTGGACTATAATACATGTTATTTCAATGTCATTCCATGAGTTATAGTGCCCAGGGGTCATGGAATGACCATAGAAAATTGGAAATTAACAAAACTGTTAAAGGAATGGCTGCAACAACACTGCCAGTCAGAATTGATGGAATAAAATTGCAAATACAGAATTCACAAAAGCATGGATAAGATATATGATCAGTTCCTAATCACTCCAATGCATCAAACATACAAAACCAATTGCAAAAATGTTCCAAACAATTTCTAGAAGTAAAAAAAAATAGCATTTGAAAGAAGTTTACTTCTCTAAAACTGGGTACAGTCCGTACAATAGAGTCCCTTTTTCATATAGTGGGACTTTGGAACATTTAATCAACTTCAATAAACTACCCTAACTGATCCAAATTGGATGGATGGCTTAATTTGGCCTAAACAATAACCAAAATCTAATTCCCTCCTAAATGTCCATGACCGTTATAATTTGAAAATTCAAATTTATAACTTTGTAACTTTAGAATATTTGAAATTACTAAGTATTGAAACTTTACCAAATCACCTAAATGGACTTATTGACCATTATTAAAAATTAATTTAACCTATTTGAAACTTGTAAAACCTAATTCCAATCTAGAGTCCTAAATTTGGCCCTAAGGCTTATGAGGCCTTTTAGGACTGATTACACATTTTCCATTCTTATTACATGAAATGACCTCATAGGCCATTATAGGTGCCAAAATCCTCCATTTGATGTCTTTGGATGTCTTTATATTCTCTGATGGCTCCAAGTGTGTCTTCATAGGTATTTGGGTTTCTTTATGTCTTCTAGGTTCCCCTGCACCATGTTCACCAGCTTTGAAAAGATTCTTGTCCCAAGAATTAGTCTTTGCAATGGATGGTTGAGTCTGAACCGTTACTCCAAGGATATGGTGCCTTGGGGAAGGGATGAAGTCCCCTAAGTTCACTGCCCTCTTCTTGCCATACCCTGCATTTGCATAAACACATTTGTTAGAACAAAAAAATTTAGAGAACAATCCTCTCTCATGATCTTGTTGTTTTGTTGTTGGAGGTTTCAGCCCACTGTCCTCCCACATCTGAATATGTTTGTTTATTGTCTGCCCCTCAATAGCCCATTTGACTAAGCCTATTTGAACATACTTTAAATCCCAAATGTCTACCTTCCTAGTACTATTCAGCACTATCTTATTCAGTCCATGTTTGGGTGCTTGCCAACCGGTATCATCTTCCATGTTTCCTTGCTTATTAAGAGGAATATTATCACCAAAACACATCAGTACCTTGTCTTTATCCCTGCAAGTCAGTGGATTTAATATAAAATTCTCTTTTCCTTTATGAACAATATAAGTATTAGTGTAACCATTATGGATTTTCTTCCTCATACATTGCCATGGTCTACCTAATATCACGTGTCCACAATTCATAGAGATTACATCACACCAAACCTATTCATGATATGGCCCTATTGAAAAATTGACAAGAGCCTTCTAACTAACCTTCACATTCAACTCTTGGATGACCCAAGTGGCACTGTAAGGGTTAGGATGATCTACTAATGCCAATCTCAGCTTAGAAACCATATCAACTGAAACCAAATTGCTATGTGCCACTGAATCAATGATTAGAGTACATACCTTTCCTTGGACTAAACATCTAGATTTAAATATACCTTCTTGTGCTGATGTTGGTAATGGTCCTCCTTTCCTCATGAGAAGAAATTCTCCTACCTCATGGTTTTCTCCTTTAGGTTCATGAGTTTCCTCTTCTTCAATCAGATGTACCCTCCTTTCCTTGCCTTGATTAGAGTCTATCCATTTAGGGCATCAAAAAGATTGATGTCCAACTTCATTGCAATGAAAGCATCTACTTGTGAAAATGTCACTTCCTCTTCCTCCTCCAAATCTTCCACCTCTTTGGGTGTGTCCTCCTCTTGCCTCAAAAGTAGTTCCTTTGTCCTTCTCTTCCCAAACCTAATTTTTCCTTCCTCCTCTTCCCCTCATTGAAGAACCTCCTCTATTGCTGCTATTCTGCCTTGCACTCTTCCTTTTCAATTTCTCCTCTATTCTGAGGGCCAACTGGTAACATTCCTTCACACTTCTGGGGTTAGAAGCCACAAATTCATCTTGAATCCTAAATCTTAAACCACCTAGATACCTAGCAACCTTAACAACTTCATCTTCTTCTAATCTAGATCTTATACTTAGTTTATAAAATTCATCAGTATATGCTTTAACATCTAAGTCTTTTTGTCTTAAACCTTGCATTTTCTTATGCATTTGTACATCAAAATCTTTTGGAAGGAAGTTACCTTTTAGTTTTTCTATCATCCTATCCCAAGAGACAATCTTTGGCTTACCTCTTCTCCTTCTGTCTAACTCCTCATGATCCCACCATAGGAGTGCATGCCCTTTGAGTTTTGTTTTTGCCAATCTGATCCTTTGTTCATCTGGTACTTCTTCACTTTCAAAATAGGCATCCATTGATGCTATCTAGTCCAAAAGCTCTCCTTCTTTCAGACTTCCATCATACATAGGGATATCTCCCCTCACCTTATGCTTCTCATTCTTCACAGCCTTCAATATCCTGATTGTCCTTTGCTCTTCAAGATCTATATGTTCCTCTTCTTCTTGTTCTTCTCCTTCCTTATGGGTTTCTTCCTCTTCTTCACTATCAACACCTTCATCTGCTACTCTTCTTTGATTGGATTCCAATTCTTCAAGTTTGGCCAAAAGTGTATTGTAGTATTCTTTCAACCTTGTGTTCTTCTCCTTCAACTCTTGGATCTCCCTAGTAGTACTTGCATTCTTTGGGGCCATTTTCACAAAAAATAGTCAAACTTCTTTAGAAAAGTGTTCCTCTACCCCTTTAAGGATCTAATAGTGTTCTCTAATACCACTTGATGCATAGGTAAGGGTGGTGGTTGAAGTTTTACAAGTAGAGTTTGGAAATTTCAGAGATTTAGGCACTGTCCCCAAGCCCTCAAGTTCTCCAAATGACTCAATGACACCAAGACCAACCCAAATGGAAAATGATGATGGGAATGGTATCTTTAGACTATATTAAGGTGTAGTAAAGAGTTTTTGTGGTTCCAAGTCTGACCCAACACTTCTAGACCTTCAAACTCCTCCAAATTGCCACTAGGCCTATTAGCCCTGTCTTGTAGCCCTGCAACAACCTTCAACCAATGATAAATTTTATGTTTCCCAAAAAATAGGTAAATAAATCAAATTTTAAGATACCCTTTATTGATTTTGATAACATATCAAAAGGACAGGGTAGGTTGTTTTGGAAAATATATGACTTTCCTCACTATGTGACCCCAAAATGCCTCAAAAATAGGTGATTTAACAAAGAAAAACCTAGTTACTTGTATGCCCAAGATTCCAAAATTATATTAGTGTTACAATATGTTACAAAACCTCTAAATCCAAGAGGAATTTAACACAGCACCTCGGAAACATCAAAATCCCCAAATTTATCACTTTTAAACCCTCAATCCAAGGGTTTCCTCAATGTCATGTTTCCCAAAGCTTCCTGCAACAAATAAAGGTTGTAACACCTTTTCCTAAACATTTCTTCACATAATAAATCATAAAATTGACCCCTCCTTATGGCCAAATAGCTACTGTTGTAGCATACCAAGCAATTTCATTAGTTTCCCTTCACAAAATTTGGTGATCACCAAGAGATTAGCATATCACTACATCAAATCATGTTAGTGGACTATAATACATGTTATTTCAATGTAATTCCATGATTTATAGTTCCCAGGGGTCATGGAATGACCATAGCAAATTGGAAATTAACAAAACTATTAAAGGAATGGCTGCAGCACTGTCAATCAGAATTGATGGAATAAAATTGCAAATACAGAATTAAAAAAAGCATGGATAGGATATATGATCAGTTCCTAATAACTCAAATTCATCAAACATGAAAAACCAATTGCAAAAATGTTCCAAACAATTTCTAGAAGTCAAAAAAATAGCATTTGAAAGATGTTTTCTTCTCTAAAACTAGGCACAGTCCGTACAATAGAGTCCCTTTTTCGTACAATGGGACTTTGGAACATTTAATAAACTTCAATAAAATACCCTAACTGATCCAAATTGGTTGGGTGGCTTAATTTAGCCTAAACAATAACCAAAATCTAATTCCCTCCTAAATGTCCATGACCGTTATAATTTGAAAATTCAAATTTATAACTTTGTAACTTTAGAATATTTGAAATTACTAAGTATTGAAACTTTACCAAATCACCTAAATGGACTTATTGACCATTATTAAAAATTAATTTAACCTATTTGAAACTTGTAACACCTAATTCCAATCTAGACTCCTAACTTTGGTCCTAAGGCTTATGAGGCCTTTTAGGACTGATTACACATTTTCCATTCTTATTACATGAAATGACCTCGTAGGCCATTATAGGTGCCAAAATCCTCTAGTTGATGTCTTTGGATGTCTTTATATTCTCTAATGGCTCCAAGTGTGTCTTCGTAGGTATTTGGGTTTCTTTATGTCTTCTAGGTGCCCTTGCACCATTAGCTATGTCTTTTTTGAAAAGCATTGGATCACATTGAAGATTGTGTATTGCTTTTGTAATTACTTTTTAATTAGGTCCCTGGTCGACCTTTTAGTAATGTTTTAATGTAATGTATTTATTTGTGTAATCTTTGAGAGAGAGAGAGAGAGATGGAGGATGGAATGATATATCAATGGATGTGCAAAGAGGTGCAAATGGAATATAAAAAAAAGTCATAAGAGAGGTATACTAGTTCAGTAGATTTGTATTGGCATATCAAAGATGCTATCAATCAGTTTATAAATTAATGGATTATTGTCCACATTGAATTATATTCCACCTAGGGTTGTTTCTCTTGTTGTAATATTAGGATTATTTCCCTTAGTTGTATGTGAGAAGTGATCCTGAATTTATGTGCATTCCCCTTTGTCCCTTTTATAGGGTTATATATTCTAGTACATCATCTAGTGGATCTGATCCCCACCATGTTTTTTCCCTTAACTGAGTTTCCATGGAAAAAATTCTAGTGTTATGTGTTATTATGTTTATGGTTAAGTTCTTGAATGTACACATTAAGTAAGGAAGTTATGTATTGTTAAGATTTGGTTTTGACACAATTGTTTTGAACATAAATAATTCACCCCTGCTCTCATAGTTGTATGTGCTATCTTATTTCTAAAAATTGGTATTAGAGCTAGATACTCTTTTTGAAGTTTAACCGCTTTATGTGATCTAGGATGACAACCTTTAAGACAGAGAGTTTGAGAATTGTGGAACCAAAAATGCTATATAAGAGGGAAGAATTATTACACACTTGAGATGTAGTGGAGAAGAATATTGGACATTTATAAAGAAATATTACCATCCTCTTGCATATTTGGCCATTGCTATTGCTGATAAAAAGATAGAATTTGGATATAACATGAGAGCCAAGGAAGCCTTGTTGAGTTCCCTATCAGATGCCAAATATAAAAATGTCATGGATATGGAAAATACACATGAGATATAGATAAAAAAAATGGAAGCATTTCATGAAGGATATTATATTGTGAAGTAAGAAAAGTTACAGAGCATGAAGGGAAGCTAGAAGTCTTGAGGATGAGAAAAGATGCAAACATTCAAGCCTATGTTCAAAAGATGACTGGACTTGTTTGTGGAATTAGAAGTGCTAGTGGAACATGTGTGTGTGAAAATTGTACCTAGCTGTGGACACAACACTTCAATAAAACATTAGAGGTTAGCAAAATCAAAATCTACAAATAAATGAAACTAAGCTAACTAGGTGATTTACTGCCTTCTAGTAGGTGTGAGTATGGTATTCTCAGATTAGACTGAGATCAGTGATGATGCAACACCTAAATGAAGGATTTAAAATGATGAAAGATGAATGTAGAATGAATGTAGATTAATCTATTTTTTTGGATTTTGAATGCAATAAGATGAAAAAATGTATGAATCTAATCTAGAATTGAATTGAAATGATATGCAGATTATTCTAACAATGATATAAATTGATATGAAAAACTATGAATGATCTCACAAAGTCGTCTATTCGCAAAAGATTGATTCTTCGTATGCAATTTCACCAGAGTAATTGTGCAAATTTGAGAGATATATCTGTGAAGAGCTGAGCCTTGATTTTATAGAAATCCAGGGCTTGAGGATGCATAAGAAAAGCCATAAATCACGCTTGATAAAATCAGGTTGATTTTTGAGTTAACAATAAATCAGAATTAATTAACTCACAAAATCATGCAAAATCATGCAAAAACAACGTTTTGACTCAAATCAGAAGTTTAGATCAACTTTCAACTCAAAATAGATGTTGAGTTTCAAAAAGATAACAACTTGAATTGATTTTCTGATTTAAAGTTTAACTGCTCTTTCAAATGTGCATAGATAATTATGAACTAATTAAATAAATAAACTGATTTATCTTCAACTTAACTGATTTTTTAATTAAAATAATGATTTATGGGTTAATCAATTATTTAATCAAACTGATAATAAAAAACTATATCATTAAATATTGACAATTGACATTAATTAATTAAATAAGAATTTAATCAATTAATCATAAGATTTTCGATTTATTGTCAAAATTAAATAATACAATTTAGGAATAAATGTAATTAAATCTAATTAAATAATTAAGTGGCAGACATAAACTTAATTAATTAAATATTTAGAATATACAATTAATCAAATTTTAGGATAAATAATGACATTTATCGCCAAATAATATTTAATAAAAAATAATTAGGATAAATAGGAATATTCAAGGAATATTCTCTGATGTGGAATTAAGATAATCAAATTTTTGATAAACTGATGTGCAGATGTGTCTTAGGTTAGGACTTTGATGTCGATTTCGTTTGATTTGAAGATGTAGGAAGTTAATGAACCTATAGCCCTTTTTGGGGGTATTACAGAACACTGGATGAGGATGAGATTATTTCTAAAATTATGAGATCTTTTCCTCCTTCCAATGATAAAAATTTGATGCAATTGAGGAGATCAGGACCATTTCTAAAGTGACAAGGAAATGAATGGATTTCCTAATTATCTTCATACATATGAATCTTCATTTGAAGCTACTACTTCTAAGGATAAGACAAAGTACGAGTTTGGATAAATTTCATCTAAGATTGGATCTAGATATGTAAAGGAATGGGAGGAGATTTAAGAAGATGAAAGAAAGATGGAAGATCTAGAAGCCCTAATTGCTAAAAGAGTACACAAGGGTATAGGTAAGTGTGAAGGGAATTTACCTTTGAAATTTTTTTCTTGCAATATGATTGGTTATTTTTCTTCCAAATATTCTAAGAGAGTACCAAAGCATAATCCTAGAAAGTTTTAGCCTAAGTATCACAAGAAATGTTATCTATCCACTATTGATGGTGTGACTAATAATGAATATGAAAAGAGTGAAGATGAGATTATCTTTATTTCTATTAAATATAAGAATCCTACCTTCTTGAATGAAGAAAAATCGCTAGTTGCACATATTGAAATAAAATATGAATGGGTAATAGACAATGGGTGTTCACATCGTATGGATAGAGATAAGAACAAATTTGGAAAATTATAAGGGCATGATGGTGGTGTTGTCAGATTTGGTGACAATAATCCTTTTTTTATTAGAGTAAGAGATTCAATTAGACTAGATGGTAAGAATAATACTGATGATGTCCTATATGTTGACTGTTTAAAGCATCATTGGTGCAGGAGCACCCAATGAAGCACAAAGATTCAAGAATCCATTATGGAATTATAAATGTGGTAAAAGGTCTAAAGGACCTAAACATCATGTAATAAATCCTATTAAGGCATTTGAATGTAATAGAAAGAATAAAATGATTATAAGTCCTAATGCATTTGATAAGGGCCATAGGACCAATCTATGTAATAAGGGCATAGGTAGGGAACCAATGGATGGAATAGGTGTTTTAAATCATGAATTATGTAACAAGGAAAAATGATGGGCCTTTGAGTTGGTGTTATAAGTCCTAGAAGTCAGTTTATTAGAGTTAACAAATTTGAATTTCAAATCTTAACTAGTTAGGAAAAGGTTGGTATTAGTAGTTTGGGTTGTTTTGATCAGTTACCATGAGATGAAATGAATGTAGTGCATGGAAATGACTATTTGAAGGATGAATAATCCTCAAATACATATAGAGGAGTTGTGTTGGTACATATTTGATCAATAAGAAATTCAATTTTCTTGTCACATTTGATGAAATTCTGAGTTTTGAATCTTGAATTCATTTTGTTTCTAATCTTATTATGTAGATGCTATTCTCTAATATTCTGATAAGTCATTCATGTTTCTTTCCATCAATTTGAATACACTTACAATCTCATTTCATTTGATTTAAATCTTTGACCTATACATGCCCGTGTATAACCAATTTTGTCATTTTGAGGGTCTATAAGAAAACATGACCCATTCTACTTTGTGTGATGGATATGAATTATGGAATACATCTCCAATAATGTATTATATTGATTTATAACCTGAATAGTGCAGAGATACATGTATGAGATATTGATGATCACCTTTGAAAGGATTAAGGTGCATGTTGAAGGGTTAAGGGACATGGCACAAGTATTGGATCTGGGGTTTTCTCTTAATGAGGGGGAGTTTTTCTATTAGAATGTGTTTGGGAAAGTTGAAGATAAGGTGAATAAACTCTTTTTTGGGTCTATAAGTTTTAGTAGAGCATAGTTTGAGGGAGACCTAAGTTTTGAAGCCAAAAAGGAGGGTTTCATGGCTGGGATTCAAAATGAGAATGGATGGTAAAACAAAAGTGAAAATCCTATGATTTGAGACATAACCTAATACTATTTTAGGGGTTTTAGGTTTGGAACTAAGTTTTGTTAGTACTTGGTCTGTAAAAGTGGGCTAATTAGGCCTATTTGGAGTGTTGCAAGGTATTGGTCCAGGGTGTTGGTCCAAAGGAGTAATATTTGATTCTAATATATGTTAAAAAAAATTCCAAAAGGGCATCTAGAAGTGTTTTTTTGGTAGGTATTTTGGAACAAATTTGAGAAAATCATGAAATACTTTATTGATAGGGTTACTAGGAACACGCTTAAATAGTGCCCGAGTAAGGGATTGTGAATGAACCGGTCATATGGGTAAGTATAGTCTATTGTGACAAGTTGAATAGGGCCTAATGAGACCCTAGAAGGTGATAGGAAATGTTTTTGAAGTAGTTAAATAAGTCTTAGAACTTTGGTGGAGCCTAGTGAAGGAAAAAGGAATAATATGTCTTGTATATTAAGACAAAGTCAAGTAGATCCATTTGATCATTGTCAAAGGTTTATTTGGACCAGATAAATCTACATCAATAATATTTTGAGTGTTGGAAATATTTTTAGTAAAGGATAGATGTTGGAATTCAAGGATGGAAACTACACAATCAAAGGAACCTTTGGAAATGAGATTGCATCAGGTACCAAGACCAGAGGTAATATTTTTCATTTGAATAGCACTAAGAATAAATATTTGATTACTAGAATTGATGATAGTTTGTTATGACATAAGAAAAAAAATTATGTAAACTTTGATAACATTGTGAAGATAGGTGCTACACATGTTGTAAGTGATATACCTAGAATGTTGAAGCCTAATAATGTGATATGAAAGGAATGTTAGTTGGGAAAGATAAAAAGGTCAACTTTTAAAAGGACATATTATTCAAATGGATTGTTAAATTTGGTACATATATATTTATGTGGTCCTACTAGAAGTAGGAGTTATTATGGTGACAAATATTTCATACTATTCATTGATGATTATTCAGGGATGATGCGGGTTATATTTTTGAAGGAAAAATCAGAATCTTTTGACAAATTCAAGACCTTTAGAGCTATGGTTGGGATTGAGACAAGATTAAAGCCAAGATGTTTATTAATAAACAGAGGTGGAGAGTTCATTTTAGGATAATTTAATGCATACTGTGAAGAGAATGAAATAAGAAGACATATGTCATCTCCTCGAACCGCACAACATAATAGAATTATAGAGAAAAGGAATAGATCTATTCTTCACACTGCAAGAACTATGATGATGGAAGGAAATATACCTCATATGTACTGGAGAGAAGATGTGAGTAGTATAGTCTGCACTTTGAACTGATTTTAGTTAAAGCATGGTACTAGTAAGACCCCTTATGCACTTTGGTATGGTTATGTTCCCATAGTGAAGTTTTTTGGAATTTTTGGAAGAAAATGGTATATTAAGAGACATGAAGATTTAGGTAAGTTTGGTCCTAGGTTTGATGAAGGTATCTTTCTTGGTAATTCTACAAAGATAAAATATTATAAATGTTTTAACAATTGGTTGAGAAAGATACTTGAAAGTACTAATGTGAAAGTTGATGAGAATTATCATAAATAGGTCAATTCATCCAGCTATGAATTAGATGATGAAGAATAAAATTAGATTGTACAAGTATAGAATCAAAATGGATTAGTGACACAGATTGAGGAAGTTGGAAATGAGGAAGAAGTGGAAACTCAAGATTCTACAAAAAAATAAAAACCAAAGACACCAAGGTATGTAAGGATGAATTATTCAGAAAGTCAAATTATTGGTGATAGATTTCAAGGTATCATGACTAGAGAAAAACATGTTAGAATCAAAGATGAAATTTGTTTTCTTTCTAAATTTTAACATAAATATGTCGATAAAGCTTGAAAAGATGAAATTTGGGTTAAGAAAATGAAGATTTGGAACACATTAAAAAGAAAAAAACATAGATCTTAATTCTTGGACTAAAGGATAAGAATGTAATTGGAATAAAATGGGTTTTTGAAAACAAACTAAATGAAGATGGTGAAGTGGTAAGGAATAAAGTCAGTCTGGTGGTGTCAATCAGGAATATGCCTCTAGCTTGATTAAACAATCTAGCCTTCTTGTTGAAACATGTAACCAAACTCTTTGTGGGAAAGAGAACGAATCTCTGGATTCTAGGCCGGTTCCTATAGATTTGGACTATCACCTAATACTAATTTTTTAAACTTTGAGAAAAAGGTAGAAGGATAACTGAAAAAATGAAACCTAACTAAGAGGTGATACACCAAAATGGATGCAAATTTCTCAGAATCATGAACTTGTACCTATCAGATACACACTACTAAATTCTACAATTAAATTCACTATTCAACACTTAGGATGGTTTACAGCTCACAATTAGGGGTTGACCACTAATAATAAGAATTCAACCAGCAAACAGGTAAATTTTGCAAAAGGTTAATTCTTTACAAATTAGAAAAGGAATTGGGACAATTCACTAATCTATGCTTGAAAGATACAAACACTTGAATGTAAAAAACTTAAAAAGGCTCAATGACAGAATTCAAAAAAAATACGCGAATAATAAGGCCAACTTTATAATCTTCAAACTCTGCAAAAATGGCTAGAAAATACAAGAAAAAGGGAAAAGGAACAATATGCTCACTTAATACCTCTTTTTTCTCAAACTCTAAACCCCTACAAATGAATATTGAGCAAAAATATGTAGCCTCTAAGGCCAATCTCAAAAATCAAACTCCCCCTTCTAAAAGAGCCTCTAAACAAATAGATTTCCCTAAATTTAAGGCATGAAAAGTGAACAAATAATTTAGGCCTTAAATTTAGATCCTCCCTAAATGTTAATAATTGAGGAATTTTATAACACATCTCAATTATATTACAAATATCTCCAAAAAACTCAAGTTATAACTAAAACCCTAAGATGTAACTCAAATTATTACAAACTTAAACATGCAAGTGCAAGTCTAAACTAACCTAACATGTGCATTACATAATGGTCAACATGGCCTCATTTTAAAATATCTACACTTTTATAAAGGCATGTGGAGAGTTGTCATGGCATGCTGAAAGAGGTCATCATACACTGCAATTTGACAGAGCATTAATTTGTTTTCACCTTGTGGACTTCAAAATTTATCCAAATGAATATAGGTGTTTCATTTCATCTTCATTTGTATCTTCACTTGATATTTTTGCATTTGGAAGAAGAGGAAATATGTAGGGTTTTTCTGCTGCCATTTTCCTCTTGTATTTGCGTAAATCTGGAGAAATTAGCCTTGGTTGTGAACGTAAATTGAAAGCTTACTAGATCTTTGAGTTTTCCTTCTTGTAAACTTGAACTTGAACTTCAAGATGAGTTGTTAACTTGGCTTTGGAACTCACAATTTTCTACATGAATACTCACGCATTGGCTACAGCTGAAAGTTGAGTTTGAGATAAGTATTATTCTTCTTCTCTCTTGTATTTTATTAAATCAAACTGCCTATTTAAAAAAAATGAATATTCCTCTCTTAACTTGCGTAAATTTGGAGCTCCTTTGCTGCTGTTTTTTATTTGATTTATCTATATTTACCTTTACATAAAATGTTGAGAATAACTTCATCTTTATTTGTGTGAAACCTTAAGGATTCAATTTGGGGTTTCACTTTGAGGTTTTTCCTCAGCATTTGTACATACTGAGAGCTGGACTGTTATTTCTCTTGTGTAAAATGCTCCAGATTTATTTACTTGTTGCATTTGTGCTTTCCTCTTCCTGCATGAACACTAGTTTACCCTTGCCTTGAGTGGTGTTTGAAATTGGAATTTATCTCTTGCATGAATTTGGAGTTGGCAGATTTTGTAATATATCATTTACCTTGAAGACTCTATATGGCTATTTAAACATGTGAATATGACTGTTGTTGAGTCTTTTCTTTTCAAAACCTTTGACTGGCATTTGGCTCTGATATGAAATGTTGAGAAACCTCTATCTCTTTGTGAAAAATCTAGTTTTTAAAATCTCTGAATTTTATATTGTAGCAACATGCTTGTATTTTTCATTTGACTGATACTCATTTGTTGTTAAAATGTTGGAGATCTTTGCTACACTACTGCATGAAATCTAGATTTTATCTCTATTTGTGCCTTCCTGCTATTTATCATGCTTGAACTATATTTCTATTTGTACTTATCTTTAGCATGGTTTTTTTTAATTGATATCTCTAGCTATTGAATGTAAATATTGATGCCATTACACCAATGTTTCTCTATTTTTACTAGTCATTCCTTTCATCTAAGTATTAATTATGCTTCCAACTATACTTTGATTTTCATTTACACTTCTTCAGTGTTGGCCTACTTCTATCCTGCCATTGTTATTTGAATTTACCTTTAGCTGATAATAGTCTGTATGCTTCATTTTAATGCCATTTTCCAGCTAAAGAACTCAGAAGTTATTATGTAAAAATAACAGTGGCAGAGACTCCAATTGTAACTGTTGAATTAATACTGGCTCTTATTTATTCTTCTGTCACATTGTTACTCTATTTATAGCAAATTCCTGTAGCATTTCTTTCCTTTTAAAGAATTCACATGACAAAAAATAAACTTTATCATTTGTCTTGAAGTAGCCTCCTCTTGAAACACAGCATGGTTGTCATTGTATATCACATTGTTAATTCCATATGTTTATTTTCAACAACATAAACAATTCTCTTTAACCTGTGCACCATTTTCATAATAGTACATGCTTATGCACTGAAGTTGACCATTGTAAGCATAGTGTCTTTATGCACCACTAAAAATGTAAAATTGTACTATTTTTTTTCTTTCTTTTCAAAGAAATTAGTATACAAAACAACATAGATAACGAATATGTCTTATACCATTAGTAAATAGAATTTATGTACATACTTTCTCAACTTTATATGATGTAAATGATACTTTTGTAGATGCATACCATGTTGAAAAAAGCATATGAATTCTCTATTTTCTGATGTATTCTTGTACAATTCTCTCACTATTTGATTTGTAATTATGTTTCTTCTATAGTAATACTATGTTCTTAGCACTTGATCATCCATTAAGCATCTTTACTTTACTCTACATATTGAACTATCACTTATGGGGTTCGAGCACGGGCCCGTGACTCCCATGAGTTAAATTCATGACATGAAGCTCATTTCCTTTTAGTACTTTTCTTGCATATGAAATAATAATTGTGTCTTGTTTAGTCTTCAACCTGCACATGAAGCAAACATTATTAGTAGAAAAAATGACTACCTTTTTTCTATTTTCTTCCTTTTCCTTCAGCAACTTTTGTGGACTTTTAGCACTATGCTTCTTTATACATTCAACCTTTAACTCTCTTGCTCTTACATTGGTCTATTTTATTGAAGTACAACTCTGAAAGTATGAATGTAGCAAGCTGTTTTAGGTATCTGTGTATTTCTTGGGTCCAATTTGGATCTAACAATTTTCCTCTCCATGATGCAGGACAAAACCAGAAGAAGACTTAGGATGCATGACAAATAGGGCATGGTCAAAGACATGAAGATATCAACAAATCAACCTCAACATGAAGAAGACCTCTTAAAGGCAATGCATGGACCCCTAAACCTTGATGCTCATGTCTTACTTTCAGCATTGTACATCTCTTTTATGTTTACAATTGAAAGATGTAATCTATTAAGTAATACTTGTTTATTACATTCACTTTGAATGTTTAGTGTAATGATCATTTATGCAATTGGAAATTTGAATCTAATCAATACTTAGAGAACAATATCAGTGTAAATATGAATGCAAAAAGCAATGTAATTTATTTTCCAAATCTGGATAGTAGTATGCAAATACCTTGATGCAAGCTTTCTAATGTTTTCAATTGTATTGCTGCATATGTACTTTCTTTTCTCAAATTTTTAATAATTCTACAACTTAAAACAACAACTATTAAATCCATAATGCAATGTAAAACTTTTGTCAATTTACCAATTTAGTGTGAACTAAAATGATAACATTTTCTGGTGACCTCTTAGGGGTGTTTTCCTACTGAACAAAACACACCAGTTGCCTTATGCAATCCATTGTGCACAAAGCCTCAAATTTTGACAAAACTAAACCTTATCAAACCTTGGAAAAACCTAGAAAATTCTGAAAACTGAAACACACCACTCAACTACAAAACTAAAATTGAAACTAAATACCTCATGCTAGTTGTCAGGGAATTTTAACTTGTCTATCCTCAGCATTATCATATGGTTGTTAAATCAATTTTGTGATATGATGATTCTAATAGGATACAATGATTGATTTGCAAACAACTGGCATGAAGTAGAAAACTAAGTTGAGTCCATTTTCTGAATTGAATCAATTACTTTCTCCTAAGAAATTTGTCTTCTTTTCTAAAGTCTGCAAGCTGTTAGGAAATGTCATGGATGACCTATTTTGGAGTGTGGCCATTATGCACCTAATTTGAAACCTTGGAATATCCAATGTTTCTCTTTAGGATTAATGTATACATTTCTGAATAGTTCTACCATGAAGTTGTCTAACTTGCAACCTTCAGAAAACTACCAAATGAGAACTGAAACAAACATCTGACTCTGAAACTACTGATTGAAAGATAAAACTATTGTTCCCAACACTTGGAGAAAATAAACTAACACTAAAAATGTCTAACCTACCCTAAGCTAACCAATCATCCAAGTCTCAGATACATCCATTAACAGACTGATTGAAATAACTTCCTTTTCTCACTAATAATAGATGAGATGCATGCATACGTGAAACTGAAAAGACATGCAATATGACTAAAAATACCAAAATCTCCTATAGGATATCTTTAAAATAATAGACCAAATGACATACCTCTTGGGTTTGGTCAAAATCAATGCAGATCTGAGGTGAAAAAATGTCCTAGTCCTTTTTTATAATGTCTGAAATTTCAGACACAGGCTCCATTTTGGAAATATGCCTTATTGGGCAGCCCCTAGAAATAATAATTTCTGGAATACTGGGGCTAGTCTCTACTACTTGTTCCATCTTTTCAACCACCATATCATTCTGATAGAATATTTCAAGATCAAAAGAATTAGGAGAAAGAGTTATTTGTTCATCTACCTGGTATTGTTGATTGCAAACCTCTTGATCATTAATGATCTGTTGATTTCCTTGTATCATTTGAACCAAATCAGACTCCTGAAGCCTCCTTTCAATGATGTTTACACTCATTTCCTTTTGGACTAGCATCTTATCAAAATCATTCTCATGCTCTTGCTAAGATTCAATGATCATTATGTGTTCAACAACTTGTTGAACATTTTCCTCTTTGTGAGGAGGTGAATGATGAACATCTAATTCTATCATAAATACCTCCAAATCATCCCAAAAAGTATATTCATTATCTTGATTTTCATTATTGCATGGAAGAGGATTTATATTTACCTTACTATCAATATCATGCATGGTCAAAACATCAATGTATTGAGACTGCTCTTGTTGCTCTGTTAATGATGTGAGGAAAATCTAAATTTCCTCTTCCTCATCACTCACAAAACCTGGGAGTTCATAAAAAAAATTAGACGAACCTTGAAAAATGTTAGCCTCTTTATCACTTGTTAATGATTGCTGATCTAATCATTCTTGCTCTAAATCAACATTAATTACATTCATATCAGCCTTTAAGACCACCATTACAACACTATCATAATTTGTCTGCTCCTTGACCAGCATGCTATCAAGATGATCCTCATACTGTTGTTGATCACAAATTGCCAAATCTGTTAGCTCGCATATATTTTCCTTATTGACAAAACATGGAATTTCTTCAAACAAATTAGATGAACCCTCTTCAATGAGTTCTTCATAAGGCTACAATTGTTCCATAACAGGTTCTTGTGCTAGAAGGATATCATTAAAACTTGGGAATGGGAGCTTTATAGGCTCTTGGAAAAAAAGAGTACTCTAACTTGGAATTTCATATTCAAGGCATTTGGGAGACTCACCTTATCCAGAATGTATGAAGCTTGAAATTTTATACTCGAGAGTCTTTTGTTCAGCAATTTGGAATCTTATCTCTGCTCCCTTAACAACAATTTGACAATCAAGATCCTCTTCAAATTGCTTCCTTCGCTTCTCATATCATTGATCCTTATGATATGCTTGATAATATAATTGCTCTTGCTCATGTATATAAGCTCGATACGAGCATTATTCTAACTGTGATTGGATCTCACGCTCTCTTTTGACATCATCAATCTTCTTGGTGAAATCCTACACTAAAATTTTTAGTCTTTCTAGTTCCTTCCTACGGTTTTCAAATTCTTGTCGAAGTTGAAGTTCTTTAGATTGATCAGGAAATTGGGCAGGGGCATATTGAACATATTGACAACCTGCTATAACATGATAACTTCGACTGAAAATAGGCTTACGATGATTTTCATATGGTTGATGATTAGCCCATTGAGCACTATTTTCATAGTAAGGTGGCAAGTATTCATGTTGCCCATAATAATTTGACATCTCTACTCATATAATAAGCTGGAAATCTAAATATAAAAATTATTTGAAAAATACTAGCACTTCATCTCTTGAAACCAGTAGATTTTTCCTCTGTAGAGCTGCCAAGTGCTAGAACCAATGCCTTCTTTAAAGCTGAAAACTACTACTCACACCAAAACAACAGCTAAAAATGTAACTCAGGGAACTGAGAAGCAGTTCGTGTCCCATTAGGTGTGCCAAAAAATGTTATCAATCAGGAATGTTCCTCTAGCTTGATTAAAAAATCTAGCCTTCATGTTGAAACATGGAAATGAACTCTTTGTGGGAAAGAGAACGAATCTCCAGATTCTAGGTCGGTTCCTATAGATTTGGAATATCACCTAATACCAATTTTTTAAACTTTGAGAAAAAGTTAGAAGGATAACTGAAAAAATGAAACCTAACTAAGAGGTGATACACCAAAATGGATGTAGATTTCTCAAAAACATGAACTTGTACCTATCAGATACACACTACTAAATTCTGCAATTAAATTCACTTTTCAACACCTAGGATGGTTTAAAGCTCACAATTAGGGTTTGACCACTTATAATAAGAATTCAACCAACAAACAGGTAACTTTTGCAAAAGGTTAATTCTTTACAAATTAGAAAAGGAATTGGAACAATTCACTAATCTATGATTGAAAGATACAAACACTTGAATGTAGAAAACTTGAAAAGCCTCAATGATAAAATTTAGAAAAAATCTACGAATAATAAGGTCAACTTTATAATCTTCAAACTCTGCAAAAATGGCTACAAAATATGAGAAAAAGGGAAAAGGAACAATATGCTCACTTAATACCCATTTTTTCTCAAACTCTAAACCCCTACAAATGAATATCGAGAAAAACTATACTGCCTCTAAGGCCAATCTCGAAAATCAAACTCCCCCTTCTAAAAGAGCCTCTAAACAAATAGATTTTTTCCTAAATTTAAGGCATGAAAAGTGAACAAATAATTTAGGCCTTAAGTTTAGATCCTCCCTAAATGTTAATAATTGAGGAATTTTATAACACATCTCAATTATATTACAAATATCTCCAAAAAACTCAAGTTATAACTAAAACCCTAAGATGTAACTCAAATTATTACAAACTTAAACATGCAAGTGCAAGTCTAAACTAACCTAACATGTGCATTACATAATGGTCAACATGACCTCATTTTGAAATACCTCCATTTTTATAAAGGCGTGTGGAGAGTTGTCGTGGCATGCTGAAAGAGGTCATTGTACACTGCAATTTGACAGGGCATTAATTTGTTTTCACCTTGTGCACTCCAAAATTTATCCAAATGACTATAGGCATTTCATTTCATCTTCATTGTATTTTCACTTGATATTTTCACATTTGGAAGAAGAGGAAATATGTAGGGTTTTGTTTCCACCATTTTCCTTTGGTATTTGTGTAAATCTGGAGAGCTCGGCCTTGGCTATGAACGTAAATTGAAAGATTATTGGATCTTTGAGTTTTCCTTCTTGTAAATTTGAACTCGAACTTCAAGATGAGTTGTTAACTTGGCTTTAGAACTCACAATTTTCTGCATGAATACTCACGCACAAGCTATAGCTGAAAGTTGAGTTTGAGATAAGTATTCTACTTCTTCTCTCTTGTATTTTATTAAATCAAACTGCCTATTTAAAAAAACATGAATACTCCTCTCTTAACTTGCGTAAATTTGGAGCTCCTTTGTTGTTGTTTTTTATTTGATTTATCTCTATCTACCTTTGCATAAAATTTTGAGAATAACTTCATCTTTATTTGTGTGAAACCTTAAGGATTCAATTTGGGGTTTCACTTTGAGTTTTTTCCTCAACATTTGTACATACTAAGAGCTGGATTGTTATTTCTCTTGCGTAAAATGCTGCAGATTTATTTACTTTCTGCATTTGTGCTTTCCTCTTCCTACGTGAAGACTAGTTTACCCTTGCCTTGAGTAGTGTTTGAAACTAGAATTTATCTCTTGCGTGAATCTGGAGTTGGCAGATTTTGTAATATATCATTTACCTTGAAGACTCTAGATGGATGTTTAAACATGTGAATATGACTGTTGTTGAGTCTTTTCTTTTCAAAACCTTTGATTGGCATTTGGCTGTAATATGAAATGCTGAGAAACCTCTAGATCTCTTTGAGAAAAATCTAGTTTTTAAAATCTTTGAATTTTATATTACAGCAGCATGCTTGTATTTTGCATTTGACTGATACTCATTTGTTGTTAAAATGTTGGAGATCTCTACTACACTACTCCATGAAATCTGGATTTTATCTCTATTTGTGTCTTCCTACTATTTATCATGGTTAAACTATATTTCTATTTGTACTTATCTTTAGCACGGTTTTTTTTATTGATATCTCTAGCTATTGAATGTAAATATTGATGCCATTACACCAATGTTTCTCTATTTTTACTAGTCATTCCTTTCATCTTAGTATTAATTATGCTTCTAGCTATACTTTGATTTTCATTTACACTTGTCCAGTGTTGGCCTACTTCTGTCCTATCATTGTTATTCGAATTTACCTTTAGCTGATAATAGTCTGTATGCTTCATTTTAATGCCATTTTCCAGCTAAAGAACTCAGAATTTATTATGTAAAAATAAAAATGGCAGAGACTCCAATTGTAACTATTGAATTAATACTAGCTCTTATTTATTCTTCTGTCACACTGTTACTCTGTTTATAATGAATTCCTGTAGCATTTCTTTCCTTTTAAAGCATTCGCATGACAAAAAACAAACTTTATCATTTGTCTTGAAGTAGCCTCCTCGTCAAACACATCATGGTTGTCATTTTATATCACACTGTTAATTCCATATGTTTCTCTGCAACAACATAAATAATTCTGTTTAACCTGTGCACCATTTTTATAATAGTACATGCTTATCCACTAAAGTTGACCATTGTAAGCATGGTGGCTTTATGCACCGTTGACAATGCAAAACTGTACTATTTTTTTTCTTTCTTTTCAAAGACATTAGTATACAAAACAACATAGATAATGAATATGTCTGATACCAACAGTAAATAGAATTTATGTACATACTTTCTCAACTTTATATGATGTAAATGATACTTCTGTAGGTGCATACCAAGTTGAAAAAAGCATATGAATTTTTATTTTTTTTGATGTATTCTTGTACAATTCTCTCATTGTTTGATTTGTAATTTTGTTTCTTCTATAGTAATACTCTGTTCTTGGCACTTGATCATCCATTAAGCATCTTTACTTTACTCATCATATTGAACTATCACTCATGGGGTTCGAGGATAGGCTCGTGACTCCCATGAGTTAAATTCATGACATGAAGCTCATTTCCTTTTAGTACTTTTCCTGCATATGAAACTGTAGACACCTAAAAATCCTTTAGAAAATAAATTATTTTTATTTTCTGAAAAATCCCTGATGACATCATCATTTTATTAATTAATTAATTATTTAATTAATTTATTTATTTTTATGTCATTAAATCTTTTTATCTTAATTAAAAATATTTAATTAAGAAATCCCTCCCAAAAATGTTTAAATCTTATTTAAACATTATCTCCTTATTTATTAATTATTTAATTAATAAATTGACCAAAAATCCCAAAATAAATAATTTATTTATTTGTTGCCCAAAACTTGGCCAATTTCCTTAAGACCACTAACCTCTTCCAGAATCTTCTAATCGTTCTTTAATTTCGATTAAAGGCTAATCCCCTCATTTCCTAACCCTAATCCCAACTCAAAATATTTAATTAAGATTAAATATTTAATCCTCATATTCATTAAATTCACTTTTAATAAATATTCTCAAACCTAAACCATGGAAATAAATAAATCTTTATTTATTTCCTAAAATCCATGTTTATCCTAAGGAAATTCTAGACTCTTCTAGAAAGTCCTAATCCTAATCCTAATCCCTCCCCTAATCCTGTCACATTCCCTAACCAAGGTTAGCCAACTCCTAAGCTTAACTCAAAGTCAACAAACTTCTAGAGACTTCTCTTACATGCATTAAGTGCATTTAAAGCCTCCTTATCCCTCTTACATGCATTTATCATGCATTTAAGAAGCCCCTCACCCCTTTCTTACACCCTTTGACCTTAGGCACATTTCCCAAATTGTGCACATTCCTCCCATCTTTCAACCCAATGCCCTTATGACACTTGTCACAAGGAGGTGGCCTTGAACTAGCACAATCCATGTGCTCCCCTTTGAATGAATCTTGGCCTCTCTTAAGGATTTTGATCCTGGCCACTCATTCCTCCTTCCCAAATCCTATAAATGCTCCTCATTTCCAAGAGCAAAAAATCCATTCACCTTTCATTTCAAGCATTGTTATCATGCCCATTTAGCTCTAGACTTAGCATAATCATCTTAATCTAGCTTACTTTCAAGCATTTTAGCTCATCCTAATTTAGCAATAATGGATTAACATAGTTTATTTCATTGTTTTGCATAGCATATCATCATATCACATCTCTATTTTGGTTAAAATTAATCTTAGTATAAACATCATGTAGCTTAATCTTCATTTCAACATCTTTTGATCCTCAAGGCCTTAGGGGCAAATCAGGTGTTCTATACATGTTTTGTGCCATTTATGGGGTTTTTATGGATCTCAATCCAACTTAAAATGCATAAGGAACATGCTCCAAGTGCTTAGAGAGCACACCCACATCCCCTTAAGCAAGAGGAAATCAAACAGTGCTTGGGTGCACCTGTTTAAGCTCAATCTGAGGTGGCCTAGTTTAGAGTTTTACTTGTTTTTGATTGATTTCATGCTTAGACTAAAATCTAATCTTTGTTTGGTTTGAGTCTTTCAAAACAAGTATCCTCAAAGGCCTTGTCCACATTCTAGCACGCCCAGTGGGACACAAACCCACAATCACTTGATTATATCATGCTTTGTATTCTCGTATTTACAGGGAATAGATGAAATGTCGCTTATACAAAGTTTAGTCACGCCTAAACATAGTTCAATCATGCCTACAAAGAGTTTGATCACGCCTACGAGCTTTGTATCGATGCCTATATTCTGAAGATTTCCATCCTCGACAACTTCTATTATGTATAAACTTCTTTTTTGTCGCCTGTAACAAAAGTAATCATGCCTGTAAAATAAAAATTCACACCTCCACGTACAAAAGTCTCGCGTGTAATCATTCCATTGTCGCCTGTCAACATTTCATTATCACCTATAAAAATTAAATGTCGCCTATGCATATTTAAGTGTCACCTGGGTTTGTTTAAGTGTCGCCTAAGATCATTTCACTGTTGCTTAGCCTGACTTTTTACTATCGCCTGTGCACAAGTTGTTGTCGCCTATGCTCATTTCATTATCGCCTATGGATTTTTAAGTGTCGCCTGTGCCTGATTAAGTGTCGCCTATGCTTATCTTGCTGCCGCCTAGCAAATTTTTGTTGTCACCTCCAAATATTTTGTTGTCACCTGGAATCATTTCTCTATCGCCTGCGCAGGTTTCTCTGTCACCTATAATCATTTCGCTATCGCCTGGTAGTTTTTTTGGTGTCACCTGTGCATTTTCCAGTGTCATGTATTAGCTGGACAATGTCACTGTCGACTGTGTTTTTACCTTAAATTTTTCTCAGATTCATAAAAAGAAAAAGTCAAACAAATCTTGAGTGAAACTAAGGAAAAGAACTTAGGTCCTAAAAGTCATTATCATTTTGAAAATCAAACACAATCTTGAATGATCTAAATTGGAAAGAACAAGCATCTCTATTCCTTCCTTTTCAATTCAAGCAAAGTGCAAATTCAATCTTGAATGCATTAAGGACAAAACAAAGCTCTTTTCAAAGTTCTAAATCAACACGCAAAACTCAATCTCGAATGCCCAAAAGAAAAAAATTGCAATCACTCAAATCGTTTACATTTTGGAGAAAGAACAAATCAAACCTTAAGCACTTGTGTCTTCAATTTCAAAGGTCAATCAAACTTAATCAATTTGGGAAAAAGAACAACTTGCTTGATGTGCATTTAGGAGTTTTTTTAAATTCTTGCAAAAACCTTGTTAAAGTAAGCAACTTAGAACATTTGGACTCGGACAAGTTCACTCATTCTACTTTTAGCGAGGCCTGTCTAGGGAGAAAAGTGCTTCCTCCTCGGAGAATGACCTCAAACCGGTATCCCCCCCGGTCGGTATATAAATAAAGTGAAGGCAAAAAGTACTCACTTATATCTCCTAATCCACAAGCATTTTTTGCCAAATGCAAATGTTTGGGGACAGGTAAATATTCCTCCCCCAACGTTATTGGCTAGGCTCTTAAGTGAGTCATAGGTGGTCAGCATAACCAGGTATGGAGACTCCACAGAACTATTAAAAACCTGATAAAATAGAGGCTACCCTATCTACATCCGAAAGTATCAAAATCCTTGTGCAAGGACTAATTCCAAGGGGTTTATCGGGTCGCCTCAAGATTACTCACCATTTGTATTCCCTTCTAGGGGGTACCAAGCTATGGGCAAGAAATTCTGATACTCACCTTCCTTAGGTAGATCTATTTGAAGTGCTTGACAATCAAATACTTCGTGAGAACATTGTTGGAACATACACTTTCAAAGCTTTAGCAGTGTCAGTTATCCTGTTTGTATCCCACAAGGTTGCTTTTCCAAAAATCTTTGTTGAAATCTATCCTTTGCCATTGAGAAACATCAAATTGATCAACAAACCCAGTTCAAGATACTCAAGACATTTTGCAAAGAAACTCTTGAAATCAGATATCCAAAGAACCTTTTTTGTCTCAAACCAACTTATCATAATTTCCCCAAGTTATGCCCAATTTGATCAAACATCTAAAAGCTAAGTTGCCCAAATCAAAAGCTTATCAAGAGAAGAGAGTTGCAGAAAGAAACCTTAAGAGCCACCAATCCTCTATCCGAGCAACCCAAGCAGAAGAAAAATATCAAGAAAAGCTTGATAATATTGGCTATAATGCAAGAGTCAAAAAGTTTGCCTACCGATTCTGAGTGAACCTTCGCTACACCAGTCTTGAAAGAGAACACTAGATAGGATCCATCACATGTCCATTCTACCTTCAGATCTCAAAATCCTATCTCAGCAGTCCTTCATCCTAGTCTCATCCTAGTTTCATCTCGACATCATCACCAAATCCTTAGTTGCATTCTAGAGCCCTTAGCTGCATTTACCATCATCTTCCTAGCAGCATCATAGATCATCCATCTCAATTGCATTTGCATCATCCTTTTAGAGAAAGCATTGTTCCATCATCCTTCACCATCTCTCCATTAGCAATCCACAATTAGAGTCCCATATCCTTCATCCAAATCCAGCATCCAATATCCAAATCAGAACTCACCATCCTTTTTGCACCAAATTCAGAGATCCAAATACACAAGCACTTAGTGTTCAAAACCTTTGAGTTGTTTCCATCCCTTATCCCAAAATCAGAAATCATCCCCTTTTTGACAGAGCATTGTCTAAAGGAAAATCCAACTTGTCCTTGCATAGCCTCATCATCTTGAGCAAGAGATTGGCTTGTATTGATAAGAATCCAGTTGACCGAAGATCATTAGTCTATCCTAGGTTGGCCAAATCCTATCACTGATCCTCCATTGGGAAAAATAGCAGCTCATTGTTGACACTTAGTAGTCTTCCACCAGCATCCCACCAATCCTCCACCCAATCTTGACCCAAATCAGAGCATCCCATCAAGCCTCCATCATCAACAAGCTTTTTTACCAATCTACCACCATCTCCCATCAATCTTCCACCATCCTTGATCCAAATCCAAGCATTTCACCAATCCCTACATTGCATTCTAGAAATTCATCATCCTTAGAAGTTCCTTAAGCTTGCATCCATCATTCTTTAGAATCTTTTAGGAAACAGCTTGCATCCATCTAAGCATCTGCATCTCCATGCCTATCGAGACAAGACCCAAATCTAGAAAAAGAAGGAACATGAATCCTTATCCAATCACCAGTTCATCTGATCCAAACATTTTTACTAGTGCAATGATAGCCTATGATCCCCAAATAAAAATTGGAAATACATGGGATGATCCCAATATCCCCTCAGCTCCTCTGGCAATAGAAACATTTGTGAATCATCTAGAGAATCCACCACTAGTCAATACACTCATGGCCCAAAACCAGCAAAGCATGTTCACTAACTTTGCACAGGCACAGACTTCCATTCCACCATATCTCCATCCTCGCATTCCCATAAGCACTATCCAAATCCCAGCACAAGTATACTCTCCATTCATCCAACCGTTCCTTGATCCAACCTTGCAAACATCACAAGAAACCTCCACCATTCCTCTTCTTTTGCAAGGAAGCTTCGCCAGTCCTGTAACACAAGCTGTAACACCATCTGCTCAATTCCCTATCATAGGTACTTCATCATTCAACATGGCCACTCAAGCTCTTGCACAAATCCAACGCTTGTCATGAAATCAACTTCCACCTCTTACGCAAACCTTTACACAAGAAGTTCCACCACCTTCCATAAACCAAGAAACACCTTTCACTCCGGGAGGGATGCAATTATCCTTCCCCTTCACTTCACAAGCTTTTGCATCCACACCTTTTATCCTAGGAGGGATGCAATCATCTTTCCCTTTCACTCCAAAAGCTTCCGCATCCATACTATCTTTTCCAGGGTCAACGCAATCATTTCCCTCTTTCTCCCAACAAGCCTCCACATTAGCATCATCTATTCTGGGGGCAGCGCAACCGCTCCCCTTTCATACCCAGCAAGCTTCTGCATCAACATCACCCTTTTCATGGGGAATGAAAGCATTCTCTTCATTTCCCCCCCAACAAGCATCTACCCAGGCACAAGCCCAGCAAAATGCCTTCACCACAGGAATGCCTTCCATGGGTTTTTCAAAACCACCATTCATGTCCCAAACTCCCATCACATCTACCTTCCCGACATCCACTGCAACACAATTCCCACCTCACACTGGTCCTTGTTGGGGTCTCACTCAAGAAGACATGAAAGCCTTTGGAATACCAACTCACTCTCCTACATTCGTATTTGCAAACCAACAAGCCACCTTCACACAAGAAGCACAACAGCAACCATCTCAGCCTCCACCAACCTCATCCTTCATGAGCTATCCATTCCCAACACCCGGTGCTTTTCAGCAAGTTCCTCCACCTCAGCAGCAAAGTTCATCCCATTTCGCAAGTTATCTTTCCCAGTCACCCTTTGCTTCAGGCTTCCCTACATCAGTTCCACCCTTAAGCAATATGGGAATGCACCTGACTTATATCAGTCAACCAAAGAGCCAAGTTCAGCAAGGACCATCTTACCAACAAGCTGCATCATTCCACCAGCCACCCCCATAGCAACCATACTTCCAGTCATAGCAACAAACCCCCATCATTCCCCAACAGCAACAAGTTTCCTCTTATCAGTCATAGTAGCAAGTCCCAGTCATCCCACAACACCAACAAGCAGTCTCATATCCACCACCGTAATATCTCCCTATGCTGCATCAACAATATCCCCAACAAGCATCATTCCAAAATCCACTCCAATCTACCTATCCTGCTAGGCCATCTCCATATCCCACTCAACAATACCCACCTCAAATGGGAGTACCCACTCAAACACCAATCAATTTTGAATGGGAAGCCATGAAGAATGCTCTTAAAGAGCTTCAAACTGGTACTGAGAACAAAACTTACAAGTTTGAGGTGTGTCCTTATCCGTTTGACCGGTCCATTGCCGCTATACCTTTTCCTAAGCACTTTGAGACACCTAAGTTTGATAAATATTGGGGGAAAGGAGATCCAGTCAATCATATTAAAGAATTCTATATGGCATGCCAAGAAGTGGGTTATAGTGATAACTATCTCTTACGCTTATTCCCAAAAAGCTTGGGAGGAACCGTTGTTGAGTGGTTCTACAAAATACCCTATGGGACTATCACAACCTTTGCTAAACTTTCTAAGAAGTTCATTGCCCACTATGCCCATAATGTTGAGAATGAGTTGACCTTGTTAGGTCTCTGTGACTCAAAGCAGAAAGATGGAAAAAGCCTAGCAGAATACCTACAATGATGGTAGAACCTTACTACCAGGTTATCATACCAGCCACCTAAAAAGCATTTGACCAAGATCTTTATTGATAATCTGCATCCTAAGCTATCCCACTTTATGAGGATGAATTATCTCCAAACCTATCAAGATATCAAGAGCAAGGGGATAGGTATTGAAAAGGCCCTCCTAGATGAAGGCACAATCCAACACTTCAAAAATGATGCCCAAAAACCTAGCAATGATAAATCTCATTATTGGAATCGTAACAAGAACGTTGTTACTGATGGAGCCACTGACACCAAGCATGTCCAATTTGTCATGGCTAGTCCTCCATCAACTCCTGCATACCAACAAAAATAAGTGCCCATCCATCAGCAACCTCCTCAAGTTCATCAGCAACCCACACAACAATATTATTCTCAGAATAACCAGCAGAATTATCAGCAACCAGCCCATCAAGCTTATCAAGGTAATCCAAACAATCAAGTCAATGCCATCAATATTGCTCCCAAGCAGAACAAACCCAGAGCTCAAAACTATCCAAAGAAGACCTTCACACCACTGGGTGAACCTCTAGATGTTATCTTTCACCGAATGGCCAAGGCCAACTTGATTACATATCCACCAATTCAACCAATTGATGATACCACTCCCAAGCCCGATTGGTACAAAGATCATGAATACTATGATTATCATCATATCAAAGGAAACACTACTTTGAAGTGTATGAGACTCAAAAACTATATCCAAGATCTCATTGACCAAAAAGAGATTCAGGTAGATACACCCGCTCAAGCCTCACCAAATGCCAACTTACAAATTTATCAGAATGTGTTCCCACAACACAATGCTGAGAACAACCAAACTAATACCAATCATTCCCAAAATCATGGCAAGTGTAAGCAAGAAGATCACACTACTACCTATATCAATTATGATAATATTGTTGGATGTATAACCCAAATTGAGCCCATAGTCAATGCCATCCATGTCAGAGGAGTAGATCGTCAATGTGTTGTTACTACCCACAGAGGCCAGATCACTATTGCTGGTGCCCAACCAAGGCTAGCACATAATGCACACAATGCATAGTACAACCTCATAGAACATCTTGGGAACACACCAGCCCAAATATCCATCTTGGACCTTCTTCGCACTTCACCTCTCCATCAGGAGATCCTTAACCGAGCTCTCAAAGAAGGACATGTCCCCAGAGACATTAACACCACCCAGTTTGAGACCCTTATGGGACATCTATCCGTAGCCTATGTTTTATCCCTCAAACCATCCGACATGCCAAATGTTGCACCTGACCATACTCTCCCTCTCCGCATCGCCATCATGGTCAAAGACTTTTCCATCAAAAGGGTCTTAATAGATAAAAGCTGAGCCCTGAACTTGCGTACTTTGAAATTCATTCAGCAGATTGGGTTCACCCAGGCCGATATAGCACATGAAGTAATCACTATCAAAGCCTATGAAAATTTGGAGCATACCTCTAAAGGTACCATTACTTTGCCCATTCAGCTGGGCCCAGCAACACAGGATACTATTTGCCATGTTGTTGATCTTGACCTACCATTTAATATCCTCCTAGGCTGACCATGGATTCATTCCATTAAGGCTGTACCATCTACTTACCATCAATGCATCAAATTTCCACATTAAGGCACTGAGGTTACCATCCATGCTAACCCCCAAACCTTCTCATATTGTCATGCGATGGAAGCATCATTCCCTCACTCCACTCATTGTCCTGGAATTGACATTGGTACTTCTATTGCCAGCTCATCCCGATCCCATTGTGATCCAGAAACCATCCTTTCCTCCACCCTTTCTTCCATCAAGATCAATAACCATGGTTGTGGTGAATACATCCTACATGATGCATTTTCCATAGGGGCCCTCCCACGTGATCCACATACCCAAGGGCACCCGAGTCACTAAAGAAAGCCTATTGAAGAGCATCATGAAATCAAGAGAATGGGACCTATGACTTTTGAATCCCATGGTACATTAAACAGTCAAGAAATGGATCCTAACATTAAAAGGTGGTTGTACAAAGATCCCCCACCACCTGACAAACAACTTCTTGGCTACTTCAAAGATAAATACCCACAATCACACAAGTACACTACTGAGCAATGGAACTACCAAGGTGGTGGTCTAGGGCCACAAGAAGGTGGAAGCAAAGACCCAATTACAGCATCCAAGAACCCACAACATCAAGGTCTTGGCTTTAATACCCCTCACCTACATATACAAGGGCCCAATACTGCAACTGGGGGCACCAACATGACTAGCGTTCCCCTCTTAAATAGCCAGAATGACCTCATAGAGATCAAAGACATCCCTGAAGAGAAAGAAATCAGATCCTACGATGATATCTTTGATGATGAAACCCTCCTGAGGACTTCTATCCTCCAACAACTTGCCATCAATCTCATAGAACTTCCCCTCATTCACCCTCAACTCATAGACTGGGACCAACCAAGCATTGCACACATCGATGAGTTCCAAAGCACACAAGCACTCCTAGAATTCATGGGGGCATCAGGCCCACACTCAGTTCAGAATTCAGAGTCAGCTCACATCTATAAGCTTGACCCAGAAGGATACTTCAGAGAGGAGGCAAGCTTTAGCTACAAAAGAGAAATAGAAAGAGTAAAACATGAGTCCTTATGTGAAAACCCTTCTAGGGAACATTCTGATTCCAAAAAAGTAAAAATAAAGAGGGTATCTTCTAGTGAAAACTTGGCAATTCAGGCGCTAGAAGATGAAGACTTGCCTCTTCTTCCCATCTAGGATTACAGACCTAAGCAGTCACCTATCATCATAGAAGAAACCAAGCCAGTCAACTTAGGTACAGAGGAATGTCCGAGGATCACCTACATTGCAGCCAACATGACAGAAGGTGAAGAAATGGCTTTCACTGCGCTACTTCAAGAAGCTACTATGAACTTTGTATGGTCATATGCACACATCCATGGACTTGATCCTAAACTTGTTGTCCATCATCTAGCTATGGACCCCAATGTTAAGCAAGTAAAGAAGAAGCTACGCAAAATGCATCCCAAAGTAGCTCTATTGGTAAAATCAGAACTAGAAAAGCTCCTGGATGCAAAGATTATTAGAGCTATAGATTACTCAGATTGGATCTCCAACATGGTACCTATCACAAAGCCTTCCGGTGACATCTAAATTTGTACAAATTTCAGGGACCTAAACAAAGCATGTCCTAAAGATGATTTCCCGCTACCTGACATAGACATGATCGTAGATCTTACAGCGGGCCATGAAATGTTGTCACTAATGGATGGTTTCTCTAGATACAATCAGATTCATATAGCAGCAGAAGACCAGCACAAAACAACATTCACCACTCCATGGGGTACCTTTTGCTATAACATGATGCCCTTTGGTCTAAAGAATGTAGGAGCCACATATCAAAGAGCGATGACAGCAATCTTCCATGACATGATCCACAATATCCTAGAGGACTATGTGGATGATATTCTTGCAAAATCAAAGACATGCCATGAACACCTTGACATTCTTGAGAGTGTGTTTGATCGCCTGCAACACTATGGGTTACGACTCAATCCAAAGAAATGTGTCTTTAGTGTTACATCTGGAAAGCTCCTAGGTTTCATAGTATCATGATGAGGCATAGAGATTGACCCTAAAAAGGTCAAAGAAATAATAGAAATGCCTCCCCCAAGAACACTTAGATAGCTCAAAAGCCTACAAGGAAAGCTTCAATCAGTGTGTCAGTTCATTTCTCAACTGGCAGACAAGTGCCAACCTTTCACGCATCTTTTATGCAAAGACACAAGCTTCAAATGGGATCCCATATGTCAGAGAAGCTTTGATAAGCTCAAGGAGTATCTAGCCAATTCTCCAATCCTAGTACCACCAGTTCCAGGATGCCCTCTCATACTCTACATCTCAGCAACCACTACAGCATTGGGGGCACTCCTAGCTCAGCATGATGATGAAAATAAAGAGAGAGCCATCTACTACATTAGTTGAACTCTTGTCGGCTATGAGCTTAATTACTCACCCATGGAAAAAGCATGCCTTGCATTGGTCTTTGCCACTCAAAGGCTTAGACATTACATGCTCAGTCACACAATCAGGCTTATTTCAAAGGTGGACCCCCTCAAATATCTACTATCAAAGACAACTCTCATAGGCCGTATAGAAAAATGGGTCATGATACTCAGCGAGTTTGACATCCAGTACATAGATTGAAAAGCAATCAAAGGGAAAGTCATTGCCAATCAGTTAGTAGAAGCACCACTGGTGGATGCTTATCCACTAATCATGGAATTCCCTGATGGACACTTATGTATGATCGAAGAACAACCCATGTGGAAGCTATACTTTGATGGCTCCTACACATTACATGGATCAGGGGCAGGAATTCTATTTGTCACACCTCAAAGTGACTACATTCCAAAATCATTCAAGTTGGGATTTTCATGTACCAACAACATTGTAGAATATGAGGCACTCATCTTAGGTCTCAAAATAACCATTCAATGGAATATCACAGAACTGCAAGTGTTCGGCGATTCACAGCTGATTATCAAGCAAGTCCTAGATGAATATCAAACAAAGGATGACAAGCTGCTACCTTACAAAGAACTCATGGATAGATTGAAAGAGAATTTCTTGAATCTATAGTTTACATAGATGCCAAGACTTCAAAACAAAGCAGCTGATGCAATGGCAACTATTGGGTCCTTGTTATAAATCCCACGCAACGCATCACAGTATGAATTCCTAGTTGAGCAGCTACATACACCAGCTTATGAGAATGCCAATGCAGAAATGGTGTGTGTCTTGGTTGGTCCCCAGTCCCTGTGGTACCATGACATCCATGCATATCTAAAGAATGGTATCATATCTCCCCATCTCACCAATAACCAATGCCAAAACCTTATTTGTAGAGCTTCTCGCAACACTCTTGTAGCCAACACCCTTTATCATCAAGGTATCACAATATCCTCTCTAGGTGTTTAGATTCAAACGAGGCCATCTTGGCTTTACAAGAGGTCCATGCTAGAATTTGCGGTGCCCACATGAGTGGCATGGTTCTAGCTAAGCAGTTTCTTTGAGTTGGGTATTACTGGCCAACCATGGAACATGATGCTTGTGAGTTTGTTAGAAAATGTTTACCATGTCAGCAGCATGCAAATTTGATTCATGCACCAGCACAAGACTTGTAGCCCATTGCACCACCTTGGCCATTTTCATGTTGGGGCTTTGACCTTGTCAGCTTAATCACTCCCCTTTCCTCGGATGGACACAAGTACATAATAATTGCCACAGAGTACTTCACCAAATGGGTTGAAGTGATTCCACTCACCCTAACTACTGGCATTCAAATATCCAAGTTCATCCTTTACCACATCATTTGCCACTTTGGCATACCATCTACCATCTTCACTGACCATGGCACACCTTTTGAAAACCAGCATGTGGATGATCTGCGTGCTAGACTCCACATCCATCACCATTTCTCCAGTCCATATTTCCCTCAAGGAAATGGCCAAGCTGAGGCAACCAATAAAACTATCTTGAAAATCCTCAAGAAGGTTGTCAATGATTCTGGTCATGACTGGCACCTCTAGATCAATCCCACCCTTTGGGCCTACCATACTTCTTATCGCACTCTCATAGGCACCACCCCATATTCCCTTATATATGGTGCCGAAGCCATTCTGCTGATCGAGGTTGAGCTCCCATCATTGCGAGTCTCCATGAAGAACTACACCATTGATGAAGACTATCATGTGGCCCGTCTCACACAGCTAGACCTATTAGATGAAAAGAGACAACAAGCCTATGATCACCTGGTTACATACCAGAATTGACTCAAAAGGAGTTATAACAAGAAGGTCCATCCCAAAAAATTTCAAGTCGATGACATGGTCCTCAAAGAAAATTAAAAAGTCCAAGCAAACAGAGAAAAGAAAGGCAAGTTTGAGGCTACTTGGTTGGGCCCCTATATTGTCACAGCATGCTTCAGCTCTGGAGCTTATCAGTTATCTACACTAGAAGGTGAGCCTTTGAATGATCCAATCAACATCATACATTTGAAGAGGTTCTATGCCTGAACCAGATCTACATATTCAGAAAATCCATAAAAAATGAAAAAAGCAAAAAAGAAAAACAATCGTCCAATGGTGAAAACTTGGCAATTCAAGCGCCTTGGACAAGTATGTTGGTGAAAACCTGGTAAACAGGCACCATACATAGTGGACCAAGTCATTATCTATCAAACTCCCATCCCCCCATCCCAACATCTCAATCCTTTTTCTACTATCCCCATCCCCATCCACCATCCCCCAGCATTCCTCTTTTTCATAATCCTCCAGCAAATCCGCAATCCCACCTGCACATATCTTGTACCATATCTTGTAGATATCTTGTACCATATCTTGCACATATCTTGTACCATCTCTTGTATATCCTATATAGCATGATCCTTCCTGTACCATCTCCTGTATAGCATGATCCTTCCTGTACCATCTCTTGTATAGTGTGATCCTTCTTGTACCATATCCTGTATAGCGAGATCTTCTCATCCCCAATCCTGAGCTTCTATACATATCCATTGTAAATATCTCCCCATCCATATACATATCCTTGTATCTTGTTGTACATATCCTTGTCAGTCCTGCCACAGCATTTGATCATAACTCTTTGTCCTACCCAGCCTTGTACTTCAACAATATCAATTATCAACTATTCTTGATCACTGTGCTTATTCTTTGACTTCATCATTTGCTAGCGAACAACAACACTCATTCTCCCATCAATCAGTGGGTCCTTGAGGATGTATCCATCCTCCTATCAAATCCAATCTTCCACCAATCACACCCGGTCCATGTCGATGCATCCTTCCACACGTTCAGACCAATCTTCCCACCATCACTTCAATCAGTCAAATCAAATCTCTGTCCTTGGCAAAGGATGTCTTTTTGGAGTTATCATTTTGACCTTGGATTTTGTCCTTTGGGTCTTGTTAATCTTTTACGGCTTCTCATTGTTCTCTACTCAAAGTCGCCATGATCCTTTATATCATGATGTGTAGCGAATGAAGACAATCTGGGGCAAGGTCTTTTGATCTTTTGCTTCTGCCTGTGAGTCAGTCGTGTGTTTTTGGTTTCTTCAGCATTGTTTCCACCATGCCTCCTCTGGGTTTCATGTGTGATGTTGGGGCAACCCTGCATGTCTTTTTAGTGTCAGTCCTATGCAACACTGGTGACAAGGCCTCATGATCCTAGTATCCTTGGCAGGTCTCTAGCATTGCTATATCAAACTAGGTTGTGCTCTCCACATTTGCACTTGGAGCTTCCCCAACTCCCCTGCATCCTGCATCATATAGATTAATCTTGCATCTTGCATCTCTCATGTCGTTGCATCCTGTATTTTGCATTTTATCTCATCTTGCATCCACCCATCTTTGCTCTTGGAAGCTTGGTTATTTATCTCCCCTTCTTCCTTGGTCCTTCCTTCTCTATTTCCTTTCGAGAAAATTCCACAACGTTTACTCCTTGCGTTATTTTCTCGAGGGGGCACAACCCCTCACTCCTCCAAATTCTAGCCTTGGGCATCTTTTTTTTTGTCTTTGACGCCATGCCACTTGCGGGGCAAAATATAGACACGTAAAAATCTTTTAGAAAATAAATTATTTTTATTTTCTGAAAAATCCCTGATGACATCATAATTTTATTAATTAATTTATTTATTTTTATGTCATTAAATCCCTTTATCTTAATTAAAAATATTTAATTAAGAAATCCCTCCCAAAAATGTTTAAATCTTATTTAAACATTATCTTCTTATTTATTAATTATTTAATTAATAAATTGACCAAAAATCCCAAAATAAATAATTTATTTATTTTTTACCTAAAACTTGGCCAATTTCCTTAAGACCACTAACCTCTTCCAGAATCTTCTAATCCTTCTTTAATTTCGATTAAAGGCTAATCCCCTCATTTCCTAATCCTAATCCCAACTCAAAATATTTAATTAAGATTAAATATTTAATCCTCACATTTATTAAATTCACTTTTAATAAATATTCTCAAACCTAAACCATGAAAATAAATAAATCTTTATTTATTTCCTAAAAGCCATGTTCATAATCCTCCAGCAAATCGGCAATCCCACCTGCACATATCTTGTACCATATCTTGCAGATATCTTGTACCATATCTTGCACATATCTTGTACCATCTCTTGTATATCCTATATAGCATGATCCTTCCTGTACCATCTCCTATATAGCATGATCCTTCCTGTACCATCTCTTGTATAGTGTGATCCTTCTTGTACCATATCCTGTATAGCGAGATCTTCCTATCCCCAATCCTGAGCTTCTATACATATCCATTGTAAATATCTCCCCATCCATATACATATCCTCGTATCTTGTTGTACATATCCTTGTCAGTCCTGCCACAGCATTTGATCATAACTCTTTGTCCTACCCAGCCTTGTACTTCAACAATATCAATTATCGACTATTCTTGATCACTGTGCTTATTCTTTGACTTCATCATTTGCTAGCGAACAACAACACTCATTCTCCCATCAATCAGCGGGTCCTTGAGGATGTATCCATCCTCCTATCAGATCCAATCTTCCACCAATCACACCCGGTCCATGTCGATGCATCCTTCCACACGTTCAGACCAATCTTCCCACCATCACTTCAATCAGTCAAATCAAATCTCTATCCTTGGCAAAGGATGTCTTTTTGGAGTTATCATTTTGACCTTGGATTTTGTCCTTTGGGTCTTGTTAATCTTTTACGGCTTCTCATTGTTCTCTACTCAAAGTCACCACGATCCTTTATATCATGATGTGTAGCGAATGAAGACAATCTGGGGCAAGGTCTTTTGATCTTTTGCTTCTACCTATGAGTCAGTCGTGTGTTTTTTGTTTCTTCAGCATTGTTTCCACCATGCCTCCTCTGGGTTTCATGTGTGATGTTGGGGCAACCCTGCATGTCTTTTTAGCGTCAGTCCTATGCAACACTGGTGACAAGGCCTCGTGATCCTAGTATCCTTGGCAGGTCTCTAGCATTGCTATATCAAACTAGGTTGTGCTCTCCACATTTGCACTTGGAGCTTCCCCAACTCCCCTGCATCCTGCATCATATAGATTAATCTTGCATCTTGCATCTCTCATGTCATTGCATCCTGTATTTTGCATTTTATCTCATCTTGCATCCACCCATCTTTGCTCTTGGAAGCTTGGTTATTTATCTCCCCTTCTTCCTTGGTCCTTCCTTCTCTGTTTCCTTTCGAGAAAATTCCACAACGTTTACTCCTTGCGTTATTTTCTCGAGGGGGCACAACCCCTCACTCCTCCAAATTCTAGCCTTGGGCATCTTTTTTTCTTGTCTTTGACGCCATGCCACTTGCGGCATCGCATCAAAGAGGGGCAAAATATAGACACGTAAAAATCCTTTAGAAAATAAATTATTTTTATTTTCTGAAAAATCCCTGATGACATCATAATTTTATTAATTAATTTATTTATTTTTATGTCATTAAATCCCTTTATCTTAATTAAAAATATTTAATTAAGAAATCCCTCCCAAAAATGTTTAAATCTTATTTAAACATTATCTTCTTATTTATTAATTATTTAATTAATAAATTGACCAAAAATCCCAAAATAAATAATTTATTTATTTTTTGCCTAAAACTTGGCCAATTTCCTTAAGACCACTAACCTCTTCCAGAATCTTCTAATCCTTCTTTAATTTCGATTAAAGGCTAATCCCCTCATTTCCTAATCCTAATCCCAACTCAAAATATTTAATTAAGATTAAATATTTAATCCTCACATTTATTAAATTCACTTTTAATAAATATTCTCAAACCTAAACCATGGAAATAAATAAATTTTTATTTATTTCCTAAAAGCCATGTTTATCCTAAGGAAATTCTAGACTCTTCTAGAAAGTCCTAATCCTAATCCTAATCCCTCCCCTAATCCTGTCACATTCCCTAACCAAGGTTAGCCAACTCCTAAGCTTAACCCAAAGTCAACAAACTTCTAGAGACTTCTCTTACATGCATTAAGTGCATTTAAAGCCTCCTTATCCCTCTTATATGCATTAATCATGCATTTAAGAAGCCCCTCACCCCTTTCTTACACCCTTTGACCTTAGGCACATTTCCCAAATTGTGCACATTCCTCCCATCTTTCAACCTAATGCCCTTATGACACTTGTCACAAGGAGGTGGCCCTGAACTAGCACAATCCATGTGCTCCCCTTTGAATGAATCTTGGCCTCTCTTAAGGATTTTGATACTAGCCACTCATTCCTCCTTCCCAAATCCTATAAATGCTCCTCATTTCCAAGAGCAAAAAATCCATTCACCTTTCATTTCAAGCATTGTTATCATGCCCATTTAGCTCTAGACTTAGCATAATCATCTTAATCTAGCTTACTTTCAAGCATTTTAGCTCATCCTAATTTAGCAATAATGGATTAACATAGTTTATTTCATTGTTTTGCATAGTATATCATCATATCACATCTCTATTTTGGTTAAAATTAATCTTAGTATAAACATCATGTAGCTTAATCTTCATTTCAACATCTTTTGATCCTCGAGGCCTTAGGGGAAAATTAGGTGTTCTATACCTATTTTGTGCCATTTATGGGGTTTTTATGGATCTCAATCCATCCTAAAATGCATAAGGAACATGCTCCAAGTTCTTAGTTTAGAGTTTTACTTGTTTTTTATTGATTTCATGCTTAGACTAAAATCTAATCTTTGTTTGGATTGAGTCTTTCAAAACAGGTATCCTCAACAGCCTTGTCCACAGAAACAATAATTGTGTCTTGTTTAGTCTTCAACCTACACATGAAGGAAACATTATTAGTAGAAAAAATGACTACCTTTTTTCTATTTTCTTCCTTTTCCTTCAGCAACTTTTGTGAACTTTCAGCACTATGCTTCTTTCTGCATTCAACCTTTAACTCTCTTGCTCTTACATTGATCTTTTTTATTGAAGTACAACTCTGAAAGTATGAATGTAGTAGGCTATTTTAGGTATCTGTGTATTTCTTGGATCCAATTTGGATCTAACAATTTTCCTCTCCATGATGCAGGAAAAAACCAAAAGAAGACTCAGGATGTATGACAAGCAGGGCATGGTCAAAGACATGAAGATATCAACAAATCAACCTCAACATGCAGAAGACCTCTTAAAGGCAATGCATGGACCCCTAAACCTTGATGCTCATGTCTTACTTTCAGCATTGTACATCTCTTTTATGTTTACAATTGAAAGATGTAATCTATTAAGTAATACTTTTTTATTACATTCACTTTGAATGTTCAGTGTAATGATCATTTATGTAATTGGAAGTTTGAATCTAATCAATACTTTGAGAACAATATCAATGTAAATATGAATGCAAAAAGAAATGTACTTTATTTTCCAAATCTGAATAGTAGTATGCAAATAGGTGTACCTTGATGCAAGCTTTCTGATGTTTTCAATTGTATTGCTGCATATGTACTTTCTTTTCTCAAATTTTTAATAATTCTACAACTTAAAATAGAAACTATTAAATCCATAATGCAATGTAAAACTTTTGTCAATTTACCAATTTAGTGTGAACTAAAATGATAACTAGTTTGCAAAGAATATTCATAAATAAATGTATTGAATTTGAGGATACTTTTGATCCTATTTCTCAAATTAAAGCTGTTAGTATCTTTCTTGCATACACTACTTACAAATATTTCAAATTATATCAGATGGATGTTAAGTCTGCATGCTTGAATGGAGAGTTAGAAGAGGAAATCTACATTGCAAAACTTAATGATTTTTCTTTGACTGATTAAGGTGACATGGTGTGTTGATTAAAGAAATAATTTTATGGATTGAAACAAGCACTGAGAGTCTAGTATGCAAGGTTAGATAAATATTTGATGAAACTTGGTTTTAGTAAAGGATCTGGTGAGAGTAATTTTTAATTCAAAATTGATCATGACATTATCTTGATTATTGAAGTATTTGTGGATGATATCATTTTCAGTGGAAATGACAAGTTGAGTAAATATTTTACTGACGAGATACAAATTAAATTTGAGATGTCAATGATAAGTGAGATGAAATTATTTCTTGTTCTTCAAATTACCCAATCAAAAAAGGAATTTTCATATCATAGTCTAAGTATGTGAAGGAGTTGTTAAAGAGATTTGGAATGAATGATTATAAACCCGTTGGAACCCCTATGGTTACTTGTTGCAAGTTAACAAAGAATGATGATTCCAATCTTTCTAATTAGAAAAGGTATAGAACAATGATTGGTGGGTTTCTATACTTAATTCAGACTAGACCAAACATAATAATTGTTTTTTGCATTGTTGTGAGATTTAAAGAAGAATTGAAGGAATCACATGTTTCTACTGTTAAGAGGATATTAAAATACTTGAAAGGGACGATAGACTATGGCCTATGGAATCCTAAGGATGATGATATTATATTGTGTGTCTATACAGATGTAGATTGGGCATGTAATGTGGATGAAAGGAAAAGTACTACAAGTGGAGAATTCTTCTTGGAAAAGAAGTTAGTCTCTTGGTCCAATAAGAAACAAACTTGTATATCTCAAACTACTACTAAATATAAGTATATTGTTGCTACTACAAACTATAATTAAGTAGTTTGGAACAAAAAAATATTGGAAGACATTAGAATAAGTTCTGGTGAGCCTATTTTTAGTTATTATGACAATTCAAGTTCTATCACTATATATATATATATATATATATATATATATATATATATATATATATATATATATATATATCATTTTTTAGGACAAGGTGAATGAAAAAGAAGTCAGATTGGAATATGTATCTATAAAAGAATAGATTGAAAATATCTTTATGAAGCCCTTGCCAAAGGATACTTTTAAGTATCTCTAAGATAATCTTGGGGTGATAGCACCTAATCAAAGCTAGCGATGCATGGATTTTCATCAATACAATGCTTATACAAAGAATATTTCTATTCTAGATTGGTTATGTTTGGATTGCTCCTTAAGGGAGTAGTTGGTCTTTTAAGGTATGTTGTTCATATTTCTGATGAGATAATTTTTGTTTGACTTATGTGACTTAGTGCATATATGTGCCTTTGTCATTGATGTCAAAGGGGGAGAGATATCCGTGTGAAAAATAAGGAATAACTAAAGTGAGAGATTTCCATGATTGATTCTTTGTGCATTGATTTGGTTTTTCACATTATATATTGTCATCAATGCCAAAGGTGGACATTGTTGGAGATTTCATGCATATATGTGCTGACATTAATGTTTTGTCATTGATGTCAACATATTTTTTTTATTCCCTAGTTTGTTTTGTTAAGATTTTTGGTTCGTTATGGATAGTGTATTTTAGATCACTTATTGTGAAGCTATAGAGGTGTTGTAGAATGTCTATACTTGATATTGTTTGAGTTGTAGAGGTTCTCTTTATGATTTAAGGTAATTATGGTTGATTTATTGGAATACAATGTTTTGGTTATTTCAGTAGAGACAATGTTGCATTTTTTAGTTTGGTGAGGATCAATTATGAAATATTATTGGTTGCTAAACTGGTAGTGAGTTTATGACATGTATGTGTGTCCTCATCTCAGATGGTTCATGGTTTTGATGATGGAAACCTATTTTTCTTGAGGGACAGAGGTTGATATTTAGTATTCCTGATGTATAGTGCAGAGATAGTTGTGAATTATGAGACAAAGATGTTTGTTTTATTGTTGTGGTAATTCATTTGTCTTGCTGATGTTTCCAGATTATGTTCTATTTTGGTTGGTGCATTGCATTGGCTTATGTGATCATATTTAATGATTTTTCTTTAATGTGTTGGTTTTCTTGGCTAAATTAATGGATAACTTGTTTTTGGTTCCACAACACACACCCTATTTGGGCCACTTGGCCATGGGACCCCCCTTCTTTTTTCTTGTTTTATTTTTCTAAGTCTTTAGGTTTCCTTCTTTGGTCCCCTAGTTTTAGGTTGTTTAGGGAAAACCCCAGTAAAAAGTGTTTTTTAAGTCTTTTTCATCCTTTTGACTTTTTAGTGTTCCCTAGAGCTCCAAAGGTTTGAACATTTGAACCTATACAGCTACGAAAAAAGTCCTTTCAAAATTTTAGCCTTTGAAATACTGATGATGTATGGTTCACTGGGCTTAGCATTTTTGAAGTCTGAAAGTGAAAAACCCAATGATGATCACCAAGCCCAATGGTTATATAAGTGCTAAGGGTTCATTTTTTACCGCATTCTACTACTATGTTTTTGAGCTCCAAGTTTGTTTTTGTGTCTTCTCCTAGCAAGTTATTTGAGACTCTAATTGATCATTTTTTTCTTTGCATCCATCTTGTTGGTCATGATTCTACCTTGAGTTCATCATAGATTTCTTTTTAGCACCCTTATTTGTAGCTAGGGTTTTGATTTTAGGTTTTTTCTTGTTTTGGCTTGTTTTAAGGTTTCTAGGTTTTTCTAGGATTCAATTTTAGTGTCTTAGCGTTTAGGCTTCATCATTTAATAGGGTTTGGTTGAGTTTAGAGCACTTTTTTGGGTTGGTTTAGGGTTTTCCTTTGTACTTTTGAATCAATCATAGAAACCAAAATTTTGGCCACCGAAACCTCAAAAATATCATCACTTGAAAATTTGCAAAGTTCTCTTCAACCATCTGGCCTTTTGGCCTTTGACAATATTGAGCACCACTGAAATACTCAAAAATTGATTAAATGTTCAAAATGCCAAGTTACTTTTAGATATTTGGCCTTTCAGCCTCTAAAGGACCCTTCACACCTTGAAACCTTGCAACAGCGAAGACAAGGCCATCAAAATCTTCTCACATTTTCAGCCTTTCAGCCTTTGATAACCTTTTTGTGCTTTGAAACAATGAAACTCTATTTTATACTTTCCATTAACCTTTCCACCTTTTCACACTTTTTCTTACTAATATTTCTACACACTTTTTCAATCTCTATAAATCCAAAATCTTCAATTCATTTTTTTGGCCTTTCATCCTTTCAGAGGCCAACATTGTCTTCAGTGTCAGCACCTCCAAGACATCAAAAAATAAAGTTAAAACTTGTTCTCTGGTTTCAAGTTTCTGGGTCTGATTCTTTGGATTCACTGAGACTTGTTTGCTTAGTTTTTAGTTGTTTTCAATATATATTTGTTGATAGTTACATGTTTTATTTCCAAATTCTAGAAAAGACATCCATACTAGCCACAAAGTTCTTGTTCAAATGATACCATTCTCTTTTTAAGGTTGGGAACCTTTGCAAAAATATTATAGATACACACATAGGTAATATGGACTAGAATGATTTTCTCAGTAGGTGTGCCAACCCTGATGGAAGAATGAATGACTATAATTCTCTTGTGTTTTCAAGTCTGGTCAATTTTTTAGCACATCCAATATCAATCTTATCTTTAGACTTGATCATGACCTCACACAACACTATGTTCTTGATGAGAGGGTAGTGAAGAATAAAATAGGAGACGTTATCCTCAACATCAAGCTAGAAAACATTGATGATGTCTTGCACTTTCCTAAGGGGGAAGAAAAATTCTACACATTATCCATCAACAAGGGTTTGTGATGGTTTAATAATAACACTCAAATCTCTTATGAAATTGTAAACAAAGAGTATCTAATGCAACCCCTACTAAGAAAAAGATGGATAGAATAAACAGGAGAAGGGGATATTTGAAGGATGATATACAGGTCGTAGTTACCATGCTGAGAAGATTATATGGGCTTCCCCAATCTATCCAACTTGAACCCTAGATGATTTTGTTAATTGAAAGGATCAATGGGATAAGGGCTATATTTCATTGGGAAACCATTCTTAGTGATAACTTATATGAGAAGTTGATTACAGTAAATAATAATCCAAGGTTCTACATGACTTCCTAAATTATCTATCTACTTGCCACTAGGGTAGAATACCATGGGTTAGTGAAAAGGGGATCTTTGGGTCAACCCATTACATGGACATTCACCATATATCCACAACTTATTAGGAAAGAGAAATTAGATGAAAATAGCACAGACTAAAGGATTGTTAATGATGATTTTATCATCACAATCATCCATACAATAAAGGATGATTATTTGAAGAGACTCTTAGAGGAGGCTACTACTAAAGTTCAGGAAATAGGTGCCTATTATATTCAGTATAAAAATTTCACATATATTAGAGTGGAAGGTTGTACTCTTACACCAAATAAGATTCCTATGTACTTCTCAAATAGAATAATTATAACACCTATGAACATATTAAGCATAAGAAGAACACTACTAGGACTTTCACATTTCCATCAAAACTCACTCTTTGCAAGACATGAAAGTGTTCAATTCTATGACCTTTGAATGGGTTGAATTTCCCTTGCAATCATTTAATTTGATTAGTCAAACTAGGTTTGATCCCATAGGCACTAACAACTACATCATGGGAAGGCATTATGTTCTTGAGCCTCACATTGAACATCATTGGATAAATTGTATAGTTGAATATAAGGTTAGGATCTGGGACTACTGTTGAATGTCTCACAAGCTTGCATAAGATGCCCTACTCCTCCACATTACACCCAAAGCATGGGATATGGATATTGAAGATGTTTTCGATCCACTATACAATGAACATAAGATATATGTGAGGGCCATTTTGAATGCAAAGGTAGATAAGGAAGAAAATGATGATATTGATTTGAAGGCCAAATATGTAATAAAGACTACTAGGGAATTGATTAAAATTCTTTTCAAAATGGCTCGTGTACCTATGAAGTAAAATCTTGATCCGCCATCTAAAGGAGAAAAGGGAAAGGGAGAGAAAGTAATGATTCCCAAATTGAAATGGGAAGCTCCTCAAAATCTATATACTATTTATAGACATGATTGGCTAGCAATATATGGCTCAAACCCAAAGGAAAAACTGGCTTGAACAAGAATGAATGGGATTATTACTCCACCTACTACTCGGGCATCTACCTTAGGCAAGTCCCCAACAATAAAAGTCACATGACCTATAACTTCCCAATTAGACAAGGGGAAGGTATACAAGATAAAGAGATATTCTACATCCCCTTAGTCAAAAAATGTACAAGAGGAGGAGGAAGAATATCATGTGCGCTTGGAAAGGAGAATATGGTTAGGAACAAAAAATGTTAAAATAAGAGTTCAAGAGAAGAACATTCCAATTGATGTAGGCATAGGTTCACAAGATGAGGAAATGTTAGAATAACTGAGAGGGGAGTGAATCAGTTATCCACAATCCCAAATACAAAATGTATATCCAAAAATAATTTAAACAAATTTCTGCAGCTCGGTAACATAGAATAGTAAATTGTTTGTGCTTTTACAGATTACCAATTAATAACTTGTAGTAACTACCAATCAAATCAAATATGAAACATGTAAAGTATGATATCCAACAATCATCATATTCAACACATAACACAAGAGATTTAATGTGGAAACCCTGTAAAGGGAAAAACCACCAGGGACCGGCAACCCAAAAATTGTTCACTCTTCTGAAGTGAGGTCGGTGAAGACCCAACCCTGTTAAAGGTTACAAAACACACTGTAAGGTGTGACCTTTTTAGAGGATTTAACACTAACTATTATCATCCAACCAGCATTCACTATGGGGTTGACAAGATAACAAATGTACATTCTATGAATGACATTACAAGACTTTCTAGTCTACTCAATTAGGAGATTTATCTGATTACAATGGTTAAACTATAATGGTAGGTGATCTGATTACAATACAACTTGATTTGTAGATGTACAGATCTATATTATGCTCATTCAAATCCTCTGATTAGTATATCAATTCTATTCAACAATATTTAGTAACTTATTGTCTCTCGGTTATAGCTTTCTGATGCTCAGTATTCTTTGCAGTTTGGTTCTCCTTAACTAGTTTAATTAGGCATGCATGAAGCTTGTTCATGCGATATCTCTGTAGTATTATTTCCTCTGGCATACGTTTCATAATGAAACCCTAGTCTCTTAAATACACAAGTAAACCATTTTCCTTTCATCCATGAGATTTTTTCGCTTAATCTCCTTCATTGGTTTTTCCGCTTAAACCTTCCTCGGTTGATGTCTCAGTAACACATTTCATTTCTATCCTTTAGATCTTCCTTGAATTTTTCTAGCCATAAATATCATCACAAAATTTATCTTTCCATCTCGTGATCATATACTTTACAGCTCATCAACTTCTATCAGCTAAACTAATCATATAGTTCTTTTGTTCATTCTCAGTTAACAAAGAAATGCATCGGTGAACACAAGCTCGGTCTATACTGTGCTTGGTATACACTACACTACTTGGTATATACTAGAATGCTTCATTAACCGACCACACTTCTTTGTAACATTTTTCTCCCAACTTCATAATAGAGTAAAGCAACATAATCAAGTCAACAATATGAAGTCATAGACTGATCAATAAGTTACCAAGAGTATTCCTTATCCTCGTCTATCATAAACATCTTCCTCCATGTAGATATCTCAGTTCTTCATCTTTCTCTTCTCTTCCACAGATGTGTTAGATGTTTGCAACTCCATGATAAGTACTATCAAAACTAGTTGACATCAATGACAACATAAAATTGATTCAATTATCTTACATAATAGTTAAGTGCTCGGTGATCTCTAAGCACTTGAAGTTCTTCAATCAGGTTCTCAATCAGTTGTAGTTCATCAATCTCTCCCTTTGGAAGTGATGGCAACTCAAGTAATATGAAGTATACCATACACATACCAAACATGTATTCTACAACTCTGTAAACAAATGTTGTAGCTTGCTAAGCTCTCCCTAGCTTAATATGTTTAATCACTATGTTATATAACAGCATTGCAAATGTAGAAATGTTGTAGCTCGCTAAGCTCTCCCTAGCTTAATATGTTCAATCACTATGTTATATAACAGCATTGCAAATGTAGACTATCTTCTCTAGATATGATCTTGATGAAGGGTGCTCCACTTAATACCACAAACACATAATAGAAATAGAGAAACAACAACAATATGCAAGAAAAAAAAATTGGCTTCTTATTATCTCCACAAATGTGGAATTACAAACTTTCAGAATTACAATATCCAAAGCCACATGGGCATTCCCTTACAATATTCTATAGGACAAAGCCTCGAATCAATAGCCAGATCTACTACCAAAACTATCCTAGAAAACACTACAGGCCTTCTTTATATAGGCATTTTCCACTGCCCGAGAAGGTTCCAAAAATTTAGCCCTTAGGGCCGACCAAACTTAGAATTATTTTATTTTTCAATTTATTACATCAAAGTCGGCTCAAAATAACTTTTGAAACCCAAACATAAATTTTGAAGGAAAATTATTTTCCGCCAATTCAGGTGGCTCGACTTTCAGAGACCATAAGTCATCACCAGTTGACCTGATTGACTATTATAACCCCATTTCAGAAAGGCCACGAAGCACTCTATAGGCTTGATTGGGACAAGCACCTGTCACCCAAATTCTTGACCTCATATGAGGCCTCTAAAGCCTTCAAAACTGATTTCAAAGTTTCTGTACCCTGTTGCCAATACTGAAAATCTTCAATATCTTCAAAACTAGACCTAATCTAGCCATGAAACTTTACTGGCAAGCTGATATGACTGAGATGAACCTCCACATGTAAAATCAGAACATTTTGAGATCGTATGGCCAACTTACTAAAAATAGAAAGTTTCCATAAATAGCAGCTTTGCATAAGATAGCCCTTATTGAATACAAAAATAGAAATATTTTTGGGTGATGCAAGATTGCTCTTACACCTAGGATGCTCCTGCATCAAACACCTTGGGTAATTTGAGAAGTGACCATGTCACGACTCAAGTGTGCAGAGGAAAACCAAGATGGTTAACCTCCTCCTTTGTTAGCCATGGTGAATCTTCAACAGGTCATCCTTTCCATTTGACCAAATACTCTTCATATTTCATGTTCCTTGTGCTTCTACCAACATGACTATCTAGTATGTCTTCAATCTCCTTGATATCTGAACTGGTTGTTGGAATACTCCACTGTGCTGCTGTAACCTTATCTTCAAAATCTCCTTCATGATACTCTATCAAATTTTAAATCTTAAACACTAGTGAAATATTTAGCTCAGTAGGAAATTCTACCTCATATGCATTTCTTGAATCATGCTTCTTCAGTATCTTACATGGCCCAAACTTCTTCATTTTCAACTTTTTATATGTACTAACTGGAAATCACTCCTTCCGCAAATGAACCATGACTTCATCTCCAACTTGAAATTCCTTATGACTCCTTTTCTCATCTGCCTTAGCCTTATACTGGGCATTCATCTTGCTAATATGCTTCCTCACATCCTCATGGATGTTCTTCAAATGTTCTGCAAAATCTTCAGCTTCAGCACTACTTATTTCTCCTTTATCTATCTTTCTCAACTCAGATGCATTTCTTCTCAACTCAGATGCATTTCTGGGACTACTCCCATATACAATTTAGAATGGTGATTTACTAGTGCTCTTGTTGATAGAATTATTCTATGCAAATTCTTCCTGTGGTAAAATCAATCTCATCCTGTTGGCTTATCTCCAACCAAACATCTCAGCAAATTTTTCAAACTCCTATTCACCACCTCTGTCTGTCCATCAGGATGTGGATGATGTGATGAACTGAACTTGAAATTTGTCTTCAACTTCTTCCACAATGTATGCCAAAAAATCCAATGAACTTAGTGTCCCTATCTGAAACTATACTTTTTGGCAAACCATGTAGTCTCACTACTTCTCTAAAAAACAATTCTGCTACATGAACAACATCATTAGTCTTCTTGTAGGGAATAAAATGTGCCATCTTTGAAAATCTGTTGACTACCACAAAAATTGAATCATGTCCCCATTGTGTCCTTGGTAAACCAAGAACAAAGTCCATACTGATATCCTCCCAAGGCTTCTCTGGTACAGGTAATGGCTGATACAACCCTATATTCTGCTTCACACCTTTCGCCATCTGACATACTTTGCAACTCTATAAAAACTTCTTGGCATCTTGCTGCAACTGTGGCCAATAATAATTCTCACTAACCAAAGCAAGGGTTTTATCTCAACCAAAATGTCCAGCCAATCCTCCGCTATGCTTCTCCTTGATGAGATTCTCCCTCATAGAACTTCTTGGAATGCACAACTAACTCCCTCTGAATAGCATATCATCCTGAATGATGAAATCTAACCACTTCATTCTATCTAGAGTAATAGGTTCTTTACAAGCTTTCCAAGTTTCACCAAAATCAAGATCTTTTGGATACAAATTCTTGAGTTCCTTGAACCCAATCATCTCAATCTGCATCTCTATCAGCAATAGTTTCCTTCTGCTAAGCACATCTGCAACCCTATCAGACTTTCCACTTCTGTGTTTCAAAACAAATGTATAACTTTGCAAAAACTCAACCCATTTCAAATGCCTTTGATTCAACTTTCCTTGACTATTCAAATATTGCAAAGCTTGATGATCAGTATACAAAACAAACTCATTAGGAAGTAGATAGTGTCTCCACTTCTTCAATACCTGAACTATAGCATAAAATTCCTAATCATAAATAGAATATTTTCTCTTGGCATCATTTAACTTCTCACTAAAATAAGCAATAGGTTTACCTTCTTAGCTCATAACAGCTCCTATTGCAGTACCACTAGCATCACAGTCTACTTGAAACACCTTATTAAAATCTGGAAGTGCTAAAATAGGTTGTTCTGTAACTTTCTATTTCAACAGTTTAAAAATCTTATCTGCCCCATTAGTCCACTTGAACTCTTTTCTATCCCCTCTCATTGTTTCAGTCAAGGGTCCACAAATATTGCTAAAATTTTTGATAAACTTTCTATAAAAACTAGCCAAACCATGAAAAGATCTTACCTCAGTAGCACTCCTTGGAGTAGGCCATTCAAGGATAGCATGTACCTTCTCTAGGTCCATTTTTAGACCTTCTATTGAAACTACAAATCCCAAATACACTAATTCTTTCTTCACAAAATTGCACTTGTTCAAATTTATCAACAATTTCTCATCTCTCAACTTCTCAAACACCATACGAATATGCATCATATGTTCTGCCAATGTCTTGCTAAAGATCAAAATATCATCTAGGTAAACAATGACAAATTTACCCAGAAATTCTTTCAAAACCTTGTTCATGAGCCGAATTAAAGTGCTTAGTGCATTGGTTAGCCCAAAAGGCATGACTAACCACTCATATAGTCCTTCCTTTATCTTGAAGGCATCCTTCCATTCATCTCCTTCTCTGATCCGAATCTGGTGATATCCACTCTTCAGATCTATCTTTGAGAAATACACAGCTCCACTCAAACAATCCATAATATCATCCATTCATGGAAATGGAAACCTATACTTGACTGTGATCCTATTTATTGCTCTGAAATTTATACACATCCTCCATTCTCCATTCTTCATTGGTGCTACTACCATTGGTACAACATAGGGACTCAGAATCTCTTGAATCAACCCCTTCTGCAATAACTCATGTACTTGTTTATTCAACTCTTCACTTTCTGCTAGTGTCATTCTGTGTGCTGCCTTGTTTGGAAAACTGGCTCCTAGAATCAAATCCATCTGATGACTAATCTTCCTTACCATTGGTAATCCATCAGGTACATTATCAAATACAATATCCTGAAACTCATTCAACAAATCTACAACGTCTACAGGTACATCCTCTACTACCTCTTTACCAGCTTTTGGAATTAAAGAAAAACACACATGCTCATGCCTCATACCATCTAAGAATTTCCTTCCATCAACAAAAGTTATTTTGCATTACCACATACCTTTTCTTCGGTCTCCTTCAATGGCTTTAGCTTATGTCGCAATCCATCATTTGTCAAGGAATAGGTATTCGCATGACCATCGTGTACAACACATCTGTAAAACTTCCATGGTCTACCCAACAACATATGATGTGCATCCATAGATATGATATCACATAGTACCTCATCTTGGTACCCGTCGATCTTAAACTTTACTAGGCACTGTTCACTAACCATGACCTTGTGGTCATCCTGCACCCAAGCAATCCGATATGGATGTGGGTGTTTCTATCTCTTGAGCTTCAACTTTGTCACCATCTCTTCTGACACCAAATTGTCAGTGCTTCCACTATCAATAATCACATCGCAACATTTACCCTCACACTTGCATCGAGTGCGAAATAGGCTCCTCCTTTGTTCAGGTTCATTCTCACCACTCAGCAGGACTCTTCTGTTGATCAATGTTTGTCCTTTTTTAGCATCTTTAGAATTTGAGGATCTGGCATCTTCATCTACATGTGCCACTCTGGCCTGGCCTTCATTCCTCCTATCCATCCTTCCTTGGCATTGAGGACATTCAAATGCCCTATGACCTTCTTCTCCACAGTGAAAACATGTTCCATGGAAGCCTCCTCTTCCTGAACCTTGTCCTCTTCCTCTTCCTCTCTGATCTCTATTGTTCTGATCTTGGAAATGATTGGAATTATTTCCTCTCTGATTTTGATTGCTACTGGCCTCATCATTCTTTTTCAGATCTTCATTTCAGCCTCCATATCTGTCCACTAGATCATCTACTGCGACCTCTTCTGTTTTGTCTTCTCTCGAACTTCTTGTTCAACTTTTCCTCTACTTTTAGGGAAAACTAGTATGCCTCTTCAATACTGTTCATTAGAACCAAATTCAACTCCTCTTGAATACTCGACCTCAACCCATTAAGGTAATGGGAAACTTTCTCCTTATCAGCTTTTGCATGGCCTGTTCTAATGAGGATTCGATAGAACTCCTTTGTATACTCTTGAACAAATCTTCCTGCTTGCTTCAAACTTTGCATCTTCTTTAGTAGGTCAAGCTCATAATCAACAGGAATGAACTGTCGCTTCAATTTCTCCACCATTCGATCCCATCTTGTGATTTTATCTTTCCCTCTTCTATTTCACTCCAATTGAATCTCTTGCCACGAGATCTTCGCATGACCTTTCAGTCTGGCCTTCACAAATTTGGCCCTATGAGGATCCTCAATATCTTCATACTCAAAATATTCTTCACATTCATTGATCCAGTCGATCAACTCCTCTAGGTTCATATTTCCTGAAAATGCAAGAACCTTAATCTTAGGTCTTTTCTCGATCTTGGAAATGGCTTAGAAAAATCTTTCTTCCTCCTGGTTCACAACTTCAACTTCTCCTTCTTGATCTTCCTCTTCAGCTTCATCCTCGCTTTCATCTCTGACATTAAGATTCATTCCTCTGTGAATCTCCTCTTGTAATGCTTGCACTTGTCTCTGGAGTGCTCTAACCTCAAGTGTTACAACACCAGCTCTTCCACCACATTCCCTTCGTGGAGGCTTTTTTGTGATTCTTGTTGAAACCCTAACCACGGTCCTGGTGCAAACTGCCTTATAGTCGGTGATCTGTTTACATAAAAACCCTAACCCACAGTCCTGGTGCAAGCTACCTCACAATCGATGATCTGTTTACCACACTCAGGAACTCCTACTCTGATACCACTTGATGAAGGGTGCTCCCCTTAATACCACAAACACATAACATAAATAGAGAAATAACAACAATATGCAAGAACAAAAAAATGGCTTCTTATTATCTCCACAAATGTGGAATTAAAAACTTTCAAAATTATAATATGCAAAGCCACATGGGCATTCCCTTACAATATTTTGTAGGACAAAGCCTCGAATCGATACCCAGATCTACTACCAAAACTATCCTAGACAACACTACGACCCTTCTTTATATAGGCATTTTCCACCGCTCGAGAAGGTTCCAAAAATTTAGCCCTTAGGGCCAACCCAACTTAGAATTATTTTATTTTTCAATTTATTACATCAAAGTCAGCTCAAAATAACTTTTGAAACCCGAACAACAATTTTGAAGGAAAATTATTTTTCACCAATTCAGGTGGCCCAACTTCCGGAGACCATAAATCATCACCAGTTGACCCGATTGACTATTATAACCCCATTTTGAAAAGGCCAAAAAGTGCTCTACAGGCTTGACTGGTGCAAGTAGTTGTCACCCAAATTCTCAACCTCATCTGAAGCCTCTAAAGCCTTCAAAACTGAGTTCAAAGTTTATGTACCCTGTTGCCAATACCGAAAATCTTCAATATCTTCAAAACTAGACCTGATCTAGCCATGAAACTTTATTGGGAGGCTGATATGACTGAGATGAACCTCCACATGTAAAATCAGAACATTTTGAGATCGTATGGCCAACTTACTAAAAATAGAAAGTTTGTTTAAATAGCAGCTCAACACAAGATAGCCCTTATTGAATACAAAAATAAAAAAAATTTTGGGTGATGCAAGATTGCTCTTAGCCCTAGGATGCTCCTGCATCATATCTTTAGTAGCTCTTAGATTCCTTCTGTTTATCTTTCCCTTAGATAGATGTTCCAATATTCTCCTCAGTTATCATATTGTTTATCTCTCCCTTTGACAACAATGTCAAAGAAAAACATAAACCATACAACTCTTGTAGTAGCCAATTAACTCTTTGTTGTCCTATGCATTTATTGTATCTCTGTATACTGATTATGCCACTGGTTTCTCAAATCTTTCATAACCTTAGACATAAATCCAAAGTGTGAACTATGCTGCATCAACATGAATGATCTTCTGATAAGATTACGCTGATGCAACCTCCAGATCACATTAGTGACCGGTAGACAGGGGATGGACCCCTAATCTAATCCTCAAGTATTCAAATGTATCTTTTGGTAGAGGCTTTGTGAAAATATCAGCAAGTTACTCTTTAGATGTAACAAATTCAAGCTTCACTTGCTTCTTCTACACTTGTTCTCTTAAGTAGTGATACTTTATACATATGTTCTTTGTCTTAGAGTGCATCATTGGATTCTTTGAAATTTTTATAGCACTAGTGTTATCACAGTATATAATCATTGACTTAGTGATTACCTCATTCATTCCTTCTAACACTTGCTTAATATAAGCAATATTTGAACATTTTGTTGCAGCAACAACATACTCTGCTTCAGCTATAGATTGGGAAATACAAGACTGCTTCTTACTTGTCCAGGTAACAAGTTTGTCACCAAAGAAAAATGCTCTTCCAGTTGTGCTTTTTCTATCATCCACATTTCCAGCCCAATCAACATTAGTGTATACTTTAAGTTCAAACTTACCATCCTTAGGATACAATAATCCATAATCCTATGTTTTCTTTAGGTATCTTAAGATTCTCTTTGTAGCAATCATGTGTGACTCCCTAGGATTTGCAAAAAATCTTGTAACAATCCCCATAGAATGTGCTATATCTAGTCTACTATGTACTACATACATCAACTTATCAATCATTGATCGGTACAGTGTCTAGTTCACCTCTGTAGTTTCATCCTCTTTAGTCAATTTGCAACCTGTGACCATTGGTGTTCCAACTGCTTTAGCATCTTCCATGCCAAATGTTCTCAATACTTCTTTTATATACTTGGATTGTATGATGAATATCCCATCATTCTGATGAATAACCTGCAGTCTTAGAAAGAACTTAATCTCTCCAAACATAGACATTTGAAACTCTTTTATCATCTCATTAGCAAATGATTTACATATGTTATTTTGTCCTCCAAATATAATATCATCCACAAATATTTCAACAATTAGAATAGTATCATCAGTATCTCCTTTCATATACAAATTGTTGTTCTCACTAGTTCTAACAAATCTAATACTTAACAAATAAGTATGCAGCCTTTCATACTAGGCTCTTGGTGCTTTCTTCAAACCATACAAAGCTTTATGTAATCTACATACCATGTCTTTCTTGTCTGGATCAACCAACCCTTCTGGTTGTTCTATGTAGACTTCTTCAAGTATCCCGTTCATAAATGTAGACTTAACATCCATTTGATAAAATTGAAATTTCTTATGTGCTGCATAAGCCAGTAACATTCGAACTCCTTCTAGTCTAGCAACAGGTGCAAAGGTCTCACCATAGTCAATTCCTTCGTCCTGTGCATACCCCTTGCAAACTAGTTTGACTTTATTCCTTATAACCTCTCCATTTTCATTCAGCTTGTTTCTAAAGATCCACTTAGTACCAATAACATTCTTATCCTTAGGTTTGGGTACTAAGGTCCATGTCTTTTTTTTCTCTATCTTTTCAATCTCTTCATTCATTGCATTTATCCATTCTTCATTCTCCAATGCAACTTTAACATTTTTTGGTTCATATTCACAAACTAAGCATGTACCTTGTCTTGACTTACTTCTCATTTTTATGCTAGCTTGCTTGTCACCAATTATTTGGTTCTCAGGATGATGGCTCCTAACAAATCTTGCCAGTATATGATCTCTTCTTTCTTTTTCATCCTGTTCAAGTTCATTTTCTTGCTCGGTAGGTCCTTTCTGCTCATCAATTTCTCTTTCTTGTTCCTCAGTGTTATTTTCCTGATGACCCGTTGTCACTGTCTATGGCTTTGGTAGATACTCCAGATGTTCAATGTATGTGAATCTACCATATTCTTCTGGTTCCTTTGTGCTTTCTTCTGCATTCTTTTCATCAAACTCATCAACCCTGACATTAGCACTTTCTATAATTTTATTAGTAACTTTATTTAGACACTTGTATGCTTTTCTTTTAGTGGAATATCCAAGAAATATCCCTTCATCACATTTTGAGTCAAACTTTCCATTTCTTTCATCTTTCAAAATAAAGCATTTACTTCCAAAATTTTTGAAATAAGTTACAATGGGTTTTTGTCCAAACCATAACTCATAGGGTGTTTTGTTAGTGTCCTTTTTCAACTGTACTCGGTTCAAAACATAAATCGTTGTGCTAAATTCCTCTCTCTAGTATGTCTAAGCAACATTTTTCTCTATCATCAATGTCCTTGTGCAATCAACTATTGACTTATTCCTCCTTTCAACAATTCCATTCTGCTGAGGTGTTCTCGGTGTAGAGACCTATCTTTTTATACCAAGCTCATTAGAATAGTTAGTAAATTCATTAGAAATAAATTCACCTCCTCTGTCAGATCTTAAGCATTTCAATTCTTTACCAGTCTCTTTCTCTACTTTCTCTTTAAACCACCTGAACATCTTAAATGCCTCTAATTTTTATTTCAAGAACATGACAGTCATCAATCTAGTATAGTCATCAACAAAAAGAATGAAATATCTATCACCATAATAGCTCTGTGTTCTCATGGGACCACATAGGTCGGTGTGAACCAACTCAAGTATTTTCTTTGTTGAATAATCTTTGCTTTTGAAACTAGATTTTGTCATTTTACCTTTCTGACACTCATGACACATAACATGATTAGGCTTAGATAAGTTAGGTAGACCTCTAACCTTTTTCTTTTTACTCATCTTAATCATGTTATCAAAGTTTACATGACATAACCTTTTATGCCATAACCAAGCATCTTCATTTCTCATCATTAAACAAGAAGAATCTGCAGTATCAAGTTAAAACAAGTTACCTTTTGATTGTGCTCCCATTCCAACAAGTCTTCCTCCATCATCAAATATTTTTACTTTCTTTCTCTCAAAAGCTACTCGGTGACCTGAATTTTTCAACTGTGCCACACTTAGGAAATTATAGTTTAGTCCTTCTACCCAATAAGCATTATCACATTGGATTCTATCATTTATCAGTAAGGATCCCTTTCCTCTAACCATACAAGGTGTATCATTACCCATTTTTACAGATCCTCCATTATATTGCTCAAGATGATTAAATTTTTATTTATCACCAGTCATGTGATGTGTACAGCCACTATCTATGATCCATGTATCATTTTTATTAACCTTAGAAATCAGTGTTGTTTCTACATACCTTTCTTCTTCCTTAGAATCATCCTTCATAGCAACAAATACCACTTCTACATCATCATCATCATCTGAATCTGATTCATTTTCACCTGCAATGTAACATACCTTTTTTCATTTATCATTAGTGTCTCGGTTGTCTCTATTGTAGTGTTGATAACTTCTATTTCCTCTTCTCCCATAGCTTCTTTCAGCAGATCGGTCCTTATTTCTATCATCTTCCCTCCTGTTTGGATATCTAGCAGCAATATGACCAACTTCTTTGCAATTAAAATATGCTAAAGGTAATTTGCCTCTATATCTACCTTTCCCTTTAGGTAATCTCCTAGAGGTAATCTCCTAGCCATAAGAGCTTCAAGCTCATCAAGCTCATCATCAGTATTGCTATCACTATCATCCTTATTATTTCTACTGCTAGACTTACCAATCTTCAAAGAAGTCATAAAAGCATATTCAATAGTTGGTACAACACTATTATCATAGTTGTTTAGTTCAAAAGTTGTTAGCTTTTCAATCAGATTATCAAGAGTGAGATTATTGTTAGGTGCTAACCTATTTTTATGAATTGCAAATATTCTTATGGCATAAATAGGCAATAAAGTCCTTAGAATTTTTCTTACCACAGTGTCTTCATCAATAACACCATCAGATGCTCTGATAGTGTGAACTACCTCCTTTATTTGGTTTGTGTACTGCATAATGTTTTCTCCTTCTTTAATCTTCATATCATCAAGTCTTCCTCTTAAACTTTCGGCTCTGGCTATCTTGACATTTTTATCAGTATATCAATTCTGTTAAACAATATTCAATAACTTATTGTTTCTTGGTTATAGCTTTCTGATGCTTGGTAATCTCTAGATTTTGGTTCTCCTTAACTAGTTTGATCATGCATGCATGAAGCTTGTTCATGTGATATCTTTGTAGTATTCTTTCCTCCTGCATAAGTTTCTTAATGAAACCCTAGTCTCTTAAATAGATAAGTAAACCATTTTCCTTTCATCCATAAAATTTTTCCGCTTAATCTCCTTCATTGGTTTTGCCTCTTAAACCCTCCTCGGTTGATGTGTCAGTAACACATTTCATTTTTGTCCTATATATCTTCCTTGAATTTTTCTAGCCGTCGATCTCATAACAAACTTTATCTTTCCATCGTGTGATCATACACTTTACAACTCATCAACTTCTATCAGCTAAACTAATCATATAGTTCTTTTGTTCATTCTCAGTTAACAAAGAAATGCATCGGTGAACACA